>JAQIYA010001137.1:0-14359 GCA_034699355.1 Microtritia minima | reverse complement strand
TAAGAAAGACTTATATTGAGCGGATTTTGCAGTAAAGTTTGATTAAAACAATCAAATATATCAAAAATTTTTAATTAACATTTTTCAACAATACTTTGTTATATTAAACAGTCCGGATATAGTGAACCCATTCGTTCTTTAAAAAGCGTTCACACTAAGCGGAGTTCACATTAACCGTTTATTGTGAACTCGTTTACATTAAACAACATTTGTTCAATTTAAAAGTAACCAAATTTAATTTTTATCATGTTATACACTACAATATGTGCTCTGTTTTGCGAGTTTTAAATCAGTGTCATGCTAATTGATATAATATGCCTCAGTTATACAATTTATTATCAAATATACAATTTATACATTTTTCAATGTTCACTCTAATCGATCAATTTTCCACATAAAGTTATGAAAAAGTGTTCACTATAACCGTAATTTTTAACTTATGTTTCTATAACGCAAAATTCTGTTCTCAGAAAAGTGTTGACAATAAGTGTTCACACTAGTGATGGCCGTTTTAACCTGGGTTAACCTTTTTAAAACCTTTTAAAACCTTAAGGTTAAGGTTAAAAGTTAAAATAAAATTAACCTTAGGTTAACCTGAGTTAATCAAATTAACCTTTTTTTATATAAAATATCTAAAAAATACTTTATTCTAATATAAATAGTAAACAATAAAGTAATGTATACTTAAAATAAAATATGAAAATTGAAAATTTATAACTGATACGCTTTGTAACTAATTTTGAAATAATTTTTGCATTAGATATACAAAGCAAATGCAAGCAATTTAATAATATTTTAAAATTTTAATAAAATTTTGTATTTAAAATGAGTTGATAAGAAGTTAAAATTATTAAAGATTTAAATTAAGTGTAAAAAATATTGAAATGATGAAACCAAAGAAAATCAAAGTTTGAGAGATAAATATTTTAAATTTATTAGCAAGAATTTAAAATCCAAAAATTGTAAGAAAGAATTTAGTACTAAATCAGTCTATTCAACACTTAAATATCTTCTTAAGTATTATAAATAGTAATTTTATTAATTATTTAATAAAATAAATTTTGCATATTTATGTTTTTTATATTAAAGGTTAACCTCAGGTTAACCCAGGTTAACCTGGGTTAAGGTTAAAGGTCAAAATATTTTTAACTCTCGTGGTTAAAGGTTAAAGAAAATTTTAACCTTTTAACCTTTAGCCATCACTAGTTCACACTATCGGGTTATACTGTACTCAGAATAAGGTACAGAATAAGGTAGAATGCTGTACTCAGTATGCGCACATAAGGCAACTTATTTTGGTATTAAATGTCATCTTTGACATCAAAATATTTAGTTAAGATGAGAACAAATTTGTTGATCACTTACGAGGGGAGAGGCAGACATATGAAAACCATAAGCTTGCTATTGCAAGTCAAATACCGCTAAAATAATGATATTTCGTGATAATATTAGTTAATATTGAAATACAAACCTTGAATCATAAAATTCTTGATCAATCTGTGAAATATAGTTCCGTTATAATAATCGCGTTTACATAAACCTATAAAATTATCACAAGTCTTTGGTGTTTGATCGCAATACAGTTCAACGTTTAAATTTCCTAAATTGGTCTCCAATCGAATGTATCCCTTCTTCTTGACTTTGCTGTACTTAATGAACGTCTCGTCGAGAATAGCAGGTTCTAACGTATTGCCGGTGCGGTCCATTGCGGTCGAAGTGAACGCGGCCGCGACCGCACCCGTCGAATAGTGGGCCGCATTGAATTGGTCGGCCTTTAATTGGTTCGCGTTATCGCTCTTTTTCTCCTCAACTTTGGCGGCGTTGCGTTCGGTGTGAGCCAACTCTTCAAGTGTAGCTCGAGTTTCGTTATTAATGTGCCTCAAAGTGCTCGCATTGCCATCACTGCTCTCACTCTCCTCGCCCTCTAAAACTTTTAACTCGTTCTTCACATAATAGAAGTCGGAAACGTTAAACTTTTGCAAATTGTTTGGATCTAAGATAACGATAATGTCTTTTTTGGTGAATGGCTGGTCAGTCAACAAGTCTTTGAAGTGTTTGGTCTTAATGTTGAGCTGTTCGATAGCCTCGTATGAAAACACATTACCAGTGCTTTTGATGGCAACGATGTGTGAGTTTTCGGTGAAGACTTTGTATAGAACTGGACAGTGATATTGACCGCCACTGTTTTTATGCATATTCAACTTAATCAACGATTTCATAGTCAGCTGACTGCCGGTCGCGGGATCGATGCCGTACTTCTTGATGAACGCCACGATGTTTGACAAGTCATAGATGACGCCATCGCTGGTACAGTAGGGGTGAGTGAAGGGCTGGAGAGAGAGCGAGCAGTGATCGAAAGGCAGTCTCCGAAAAGGAGTCCCGCTTTGGGCGGCCATCGCCTGTTCGCGAGCGCGACGACCGCCGTATAGAGTGCTCCACTCCGTACATGTCAGGTACAGCTTGTCCTTCTGGTGCTGACGTTTGCCCATCACTACAAGTGTCACAAGAGCTCAATCAATAACACATTTATTAATTGCACATTTGTTTGCCATTTCAATGATAGTCACCTTCAAAACAAGCTTTCGATTGTATGCGATGATCGATACTCTCTCTTTGCAAAACTACAGCTTATGAATGCAATGAACGGTTAGTAAACCGGTTAACACTGATTATTAAAAGTCTTAACCTTTAACCTTAGGGTACAATTCTTGAAATTAACCTTATAGTAAACTGAGGTTAAAATCACTACATATAATTAATTAATTATTATAAATATATTTAATTAGAGTTCTGTATTATACACACTAAAAAAATAATAGGGATTTTTGATAAAATTGGCGTTTTGTAAGCCATTGCTTGTTAAAACAATCTCTTATAGATTAGAGACGTCCATCTCTTACGATCCCTTTCTGACATAAGGGAAACGCAAATGTTTGCCAATTGTGTACATTCGATACACTTTTTGATTCCAATTGTGGTTTAAATTGGATAAAATAATATATAAATTATATATACATGTATGTATGTTATGACAAATGTTTTTATATAGTAAACAAATATTAAAATATTGTTAATATTATTAAAATTATTAATAAAACTTAACGGCAATTCAGATTTACTTCTAAACAGTTATAAAAATAAAGGCAATTCAATTATCAAAATGTTTAAAAGTTTAGTATACAATCTTATTATTGCAAATACTAATGTGTCATCGATTGTCGATTAGCTTATTAAATAATGGCATTCTTTAAGTTACAAATAAGTTATAATTATTATTAATTGTAATTTTATTAATAATAAATTAATAACTGTAAACGACCCGAATTGGCCACAAATGGCCACAATTGGCCACTGTATCACACATATGAGCCCACTATTAGCCCATTATTAGCCACTGTTAGTCGACTGCAGTCATTTTTGAACTAAGAGTTGCGATCTATTCTCCAATCGCTGTTCACTAATATGCGTAACCGTTGGCAACACATGAATGCAAAACAAATTGAGCTAAAATTGATTAGAGATGTGTTCATTGATTGAATTCGTTGACAATCAAAGATCGTTTATAGAGAGTGAGAGAAGTTTTATCGAAACTTTGACTCTATATTTGGATAATTTAGAGCACTCTTCGAATAGTAAGCAAAAGACAGACAACGGTTTGATAACGACGTTAAAGGAAAGCGATGTCAACGACGGTCTCATCGCTGCCAACAAACCATTTCGCGAAACGCATTCCACCACTCATTTGGTGCGATGTCTTATCATTCATAATACTATTGTTATTAATAGCTTATAATTGCGTAGCAATCGATTGATGGCAAACACGTGAACGACGACGACGTGGACGACGAAGACGTTGAAGACTATGCATGTCTGCCGCTATACATCACTCCCAGAAGTCGATTACTGTCCACTCATTCCAGTCGATTGAGAGCTGAGAAGTATAAGAATGAATTGCTTCAACAGATTGAGGATAATCAGAGAAGAAAAGCTGCAGAAAGTGAACGCTTGCGGAAGGAAGAGAAAGATTTGGAGCGCAGAGTTGAGGAGCAAAGACTACAAATGCTATCGGAGTACGAACGCGAACAAAGGTATGCGCGACGGAAGACCGATCAGGTTATACGACGGCAAGAGATGGCGAATCTGGCCAGAGATCGGGACGATGTGCTCGCCTTCACGTCCAGACAGAAACTGCTTCGCAGTCCCAGTTATGTGCGCCCGCCTAACGATCGCGTGACGCGCTCGCCGATCATTACTAAAATCGATACCGTTTCGCGATCTTTAAATAATAAATTGAGATTTGCTGAGTCCGAAACTACTGGTGAAAGCAGTCGTCCTTTTGGTGGGTCTGGAGATAACGGCAAAACAGAAAAGACAGACAAACAATTGACTCAATTGAATACAAATGTCGATTCTAATCAACAAATATCGTTGGATTTGAATACTCTCAATGAAAATGAAGCATCAGGTAATTGATGTATACATATATATGCAACAATAAATTAAAAATTGTTTTAATTAGAATCAGATCGTCGAGTGATTAGTCATCTTTCAGAGGTGAGACAAATGATAGCTGAAGATCACATAAGAATGCTCGAACAGCTTCGATCTCAACAAACATTTAATTAAATTATTCTATTAATCTGAAATAATATTACAAGAAAATAAAGCCATTCTATAATAAATAATATTTTTTAAACTTAAATGATATAAATTTGTATTATTGTCATAAATTGTTTATATGCTTATAACTTGTTTAATCTACAAGAATAGCGTGTAGACTCTACTGAATTTTAGATTTTGTCAGATTTATGCAACTCAACGTTCGACACCAATCAATTGGTGAGAACTCAGATTCAACGACAGTTTATGCATTTTTAGTGGAGTTAAATAGATGTTTGCTTTAAGCGGTTAATAAACTTTCCTCAACCGTAAACGGTTAACCTTAAAGTTAAGCCTCAATACTATAATTTATGCAATAAATAAATGAATTATTAATTATGAATTATTCATTTATTAATTTCTATAATTAATTAAAATAATGTATTGTGTCCGTGAGTGTGTGTCCCTAACAATGTTTTTAATTAAATTAAAGTTTTCAAATAATATTTATTGAATGAATTTTTATTTTTCAAAATTATAAATGATTTAAATATTTAATTGTTGTTTTATTTAATTAAATAGAATGTCCGTCTAATAATTTTGCTGTATTAAAAATAAATTTTTAATATTGATTTAATCGCAATTACTTAATAAAGTATAATAGAGTGTAACTTTTTAACAATATTTTTATTTTTGATATAAAAAATAAAAAATCTCATTAATTAGTAATATCTCAGAATATTACAGTAATGTAAGCATGAGATAAGTAAAACCTAAAGTGTTATATAATATGCAATTGATTGTAATTTGTAAACATATTACTCCAAAATTTAAAATTCAAGCAATTTTAAGAAACAAAATTAACTCAAATATTGATAATTGATTAAATTTGATGTACAAAATGAAGATTATATATTGCATTTTAATATATAATCTTCATTTATACATATATGTTTCTTGAAAGTATCTTTATTATCAAATTTTCGGAAAGATCTTCATTAATGTTACCATTAATACATCGTTTATAACTGTATTCATTGTTTCAAATTTTAACATGAATTAAAAAATGTTAATATGGTGAACACATAAAAACCTATGGCAAATAATTATTTTAGTCAAACAATAATTTACAAGAGTAAATGAATAATTATAAGAAGGGAAAACTTTACCCTTTTTATTAAACATTTTTCCAAATAATTTCTCTAAAAATTGATTGTAACATAATCTAGATATACACCCTTTAGTAAAAATTTTGATAGTATTACATGAAATAAGTAATAATAGATTAGTATGGTATTGGATATGGTATTCTGAGGACAGTCTATTATTCTCTCACGAAAAACATCGAAAATTATCCCCAAATCATCAGCAGTACGGTATGCGTGCGCCACTAACTGTTGGAACTACAGTTAGTGGTAGTATTCGTGTAGTATTCGTTAATCATTTCTTGAATTGACAATTTTTATAATCGTCTTCATTGAAATCACACAATTTCAATACCTTCCCAATTATTCCCATGACTTTCAGAATAAAATTCTTTTGATTTTCTATATCATAGCTATTACGGTTACTTTTTTATTCAATTTTTAAAAAACTTGGGACTTATTGTCTATGGCAATGCACTTGTTGTAAAACTTTACTATGTCTGTAAAAAGAAAGTAAAAAGTATATAACTTATATAACTTATCTATGTTTGTCGTTTAGTTTTTACTTTCTTCAGACATAGTAAATTACATTGTCATAGGAAACGGTAAAAGTTATAAAATTGAAAATCGAAAGTAAGGGAAATAAATTTTAATTATACCAATTTAAGCCAATTAAGCATAAATATAGTAATGAAAAACATATATATTCTATATTAGAGAATGTCTTAAAATCATTTGAATTAATCCGTAAAAATTAACTTCAAATAGAATCTTCAAACTTTAAGTTCGAGTAACGCAAAAAAAACTTTAATTCTACAATTGATTCAAAACTAATATAATCAAAAAAACATTAAATTCGTCATATTCTGTACGAAATGAAGTATTTTAATGAAATGCAATACAAAAGATAACTTTTGTTTGTATACTTATATACATTTTAAATCTAATCTAAACACGAACTTTCATTATTATATTGTTTTAAGTTTGTATTTATGACTGAATGAACAGTAAACAAAAAATGTGTACAATATTAATGTATTACTTTCTTAGATTTAGAAATACTATGAATATATAATGTAATCATTCTGCGAATGAATTGTTGATAATGAAGCCCTCAATAGAAAGTATGCAAGTTTTTTAGGATTTTCGTAAATAACAAAATTAGATAATTGGTGTCACACCAAAGTTTCTGTCGAATTGATTTCTCTCTCATTTTCGCAATTATCAGATTTCAATCGTTTCGAATCTGGCTGTTCGTTGGTTACGCTGGTGTCCACATGACTGCCATCCATATTATTCTCCTCTATCTTCCGCTTAGCAGTTGTTTCATTAAATTTAACGATAATGCAAGTCATGTTATCACAGCCTGTTCCGTCACCCATTGTATTGGCAGCCAAGCAATGATTGAATAACTTTAATAGAATTTAAGTTTATTATAATTTTTTGATAAAATGTAATAAACAATAATTACATCGTCGCAAATCGCTGACAATTTTTCAGTTTTATAAATACGTTCTTCAATGAAATCAATAACTTGTTGACTTGAAAGGGAATTCCTAACGTAAAGTATAAAACATGAGTTTTGCAAAGTCAGCTCAGAATCACACTAAAACATACCAAATGCCATCGCATGCAAGTACCATAAAACGATCCGTAGAAAAGTCTAAGTTAAGAGTTTTTACATCAGGCAAAGCAGTTATCATTTGTTCTCGCGCTGTAAGGTTGTGATTATCTTTGTAAGCGTGATCTCCGATAGCTCTCGACAAATTTAAGCCACCATTAACTCTGCCATCGGGCGTCACTTTACCGCCAGCTTTTTCCACTCGAATGCGTTCGACTTCGTCTTCAGGTTTGTGATCGACTGACATATCAAAAGCTTTTCCATCCTTTGAAACCACACATCTCGAGTCTCCAGCATTAGCCACATATAATTTGTTTGATCTCAATAAAGCCAAAACAGCAGTGCAACCACTGTCTCGACCCGGCTCTTCATAGCCACCGCTCGATTGAACAATAAAACCAGTGTCATCGAGTTCTTCTTCTTCTTCTTCTGACGTCTCTTCATCGTCGTCATCATCTTCAAGATCGTCGTCATTGTCGTCGTCGTCGTCTTCAGACAAATCAAGCGTATAATCATCATGACTGTCGTCCGACTCTTCAGACTCATCAAAGTCACGCAAAAATGATTTATAAATTGGTCCCGAATCCTCTTCCGTCACATTCATAGATGTGGTGCACTTTCTTTTTAATGGCGTCGCCTTTTTTTGCTTTCCCTTACCTTTAGAAGTGACGGATGAAACAGTGCTCACAGCGCTCGACACCTCATCACTGATTGAATCAACATTATTGTGCGAAGTGTCGGCATTCGTGAATGAATGCGACGACGAGTTTATATCGTTATTGTTATCATTTTTATCACTAATCTTTTCAATCAAATCTACATTAGATGTAGTTATTTCGTTAACATTATCGGGCGATTCGTCGCCGACAAAAGGTTGCGATGAATGGCAGACATCCGATGAGTTGAGAGCCATACTATTGGATTCGCCGTTCGCTATCTGTTTCGACTTGTCGTGATCTTCACTTTTGGCTGTGGCCTCGTTTATCGATTCCGAATCTATTTTGTTTGTGCTGTCAGGTTGTGATACATAGTTAGAGTCACAGTTAGAGATATCGTCCACAACAGCAGAAGTCGAACCACCGGTAGAACTGCTGCACATCTCCTCTTCGCGTTCACTCCTTTTATAGTTTTTCGCTCTTAAATAAGGAGAAAGAGGTTTATTTGTGTTCGACATTTCTTGTCTCAAATGCAACGGCAAAGCGATTCTCTGTTTGACATTCGAGCTCGAACTGCATTCAACTTCATTGTCTTCCACTACGACTGGGCTTCTATTATAGCGCGCCATAAGATCTTCAATAGGAATGTCGGCCTCTTGTCTGAGAAGACTGGCCTCGTCTTCGTCTCCCTCTTCGTCCTCTCTGTCCATGTCATCACTTCCCGCTAAAACCTTCAACTCGTGCACCACTTCTGGCTCAACTAAAGTCGAGTCAAACTGCAGGAACGCCTCCTCAAGAGCTTCACTCAAATTGTGTTTCTGATAGCTGGACAACGACTTTATGAAGTGAGGTAACCGTTGGGCGCTATACTGCGCCACTTCAGCGCCGCCGTGACCGTCAAACACGGCGAACAGCGATGTCTGCGCGTCGTAGTCGACGATCGCGATGTGCGCGTCCTTAACATTGGGTCACATTAGGGTCACATAGGGTCACATTGGAGTGACACGAGTGTCATCGCTAACGCATTGCGCATTACATACCTCTTGTGAGACACGCCAGCCCTGCATAGAAGAGGCGCCGTAACGCAGTTCACGTGATTCGCCGTCTTCTCTCGCCGTTTCGGTCACAGGACTCGACAAATAGGCGCCCATTTCTGTGAGCGTGAGTTAATTAATAGGAGCGCACGACTGCAATGCTCTCGATTTGTATCATTTGATTGATTAGAGTTGATAACAATTTGTTTACAGTGAGAGCAAAACAGAGACAAACTCACGAATCGAAGTGAGCGACCCTTTCATAGCATAGCATTGCTTGCCTAACATTGCCTAACATTGCCTTTCACTCCATTACACGTAACAGACATGTGTTCGCGTAGACCGGCGTTCGCGAGTCGCCAACGTTTGCGCCCATTTCATACTCGACTCGCACGCAGCACCACATAGCAAGTGCTGCATAGAATGGGCCCACAATTGGGTGCGATTCAACGTTGAATCAAGTCTATTGTTTACACTCGTATAAGTATAGGTACTGATAATGTGTGCGTTCATCGCAATCAGAAGACAAAACACAGCTTTCCTTCTCAACAATTATTCGTTAATCGGTAAGCATTAGAGAAGTGAACCACTAATTGCTCACCAATTGAGCGCTCATTGATGAACAGGTAGTGTTCGCTGGGAAAGCAAAAGTCCGGCGCAGAGCCAGAAGGGGAACAGAGGAAAGCCGATCATCTATGCGTTGTATTGCGTTCCCGGCGAGAGAGTGCGAGAGCGCACAGTGTTGGGCACGCAGAAGCACATCCGATACCATCCCGGACTTAATGTAACCGTTTTCGCATCGCTCTCAACGCATAACGTTCTGATTTTGTGTTTTAGGTGGCGTTGAGTCCAAGAGATAAAAGCCTATATTCGCTGAGTTCGGGAATCGTTTATTTAACGATTGAGAAATTCAAGCCAAACGAAAAAAGCCATTTCGTGAAACAGTTTTACGCGAATCCCGTGCGACCGCTGTATAAGAAGTACATTCATGTGCTTAACGATAGGCCTCCGCTACAGTTCAAACTCATTGATATCATATAAATTCTCTTCTATTAATACTTTTAGTTGTTATAATAAATCATTGAAATAGTTTATCTATTTATTAAACTTGTTGTTTGAAATTTTTTAAAATAAACTTTAATGGGTTAATGACTTGAAACTTATGCGATGAATAGCGTGTAGAGTTGCAGATCATCTTTAAAACCTGCCATTATTATCAATTATTGCGTGCTTTTAGTATACTGTATATGCATTAATGAAAGAAAACTCGCTCGCGTTTGCATTTTATTTTAATTAAACAAATAAACATGAATTACTTTACAAAGTGTAATGTATTCGTGTGTAGGTTGAGATTGAATAACATCCAAAGCAATAATTTGGTTTATTATATTTATTTGGTATTTGTTTCATAACAAGTGATTTTAATAATTTAAGAAAAGGGTTAAAATTATTTTTATTTCTTACGTGTAAAGGTAAGCATTACATTAGTATTTATGATTATTATAAATGATATCAATTTTACTTTTTTGTTAACATTGTTTTAATACTAACAAATTCTTTAAAAAAGGCACAAAATAAACAAAAATGGTAAAATTTGATTCCTAATTATTTTAAAATATATTTTTATAGGAAACTTGTATATTGATTTGCTTTTCTGACAGTGAAAAACTTGAAAAACTTTATGGAAAACAAGTTTGAAAATCACAAAACAACTACAAACAAACACCTTTATCACTATTTGATAATCAATTTAAAGATTTAGCCAAATATTCATACTTTAAAACAATTTAATGGATTGTTCGAAATGTTTCTGGATTTGAGAAGATAAATGTTGAAATCGTTCTTTTATTCACTAAAAATTTCCATTTTGTTCATAACATTTTTTCCAGCTTTCAACGAATTTTTTAATTGTCTCATATATTTATATTTATAATGTCTCATATATACATTTAAATGTCTGTGCCTAAAATTTTAATTATCTTTATTTTAAAAAAAGTTACATGAATATAATTTCTTAGACGCAGTGAGTCTCAAACTATAAGGAGAAGCACATGTTTGTCAACATAATATTCATTTTGGTATAACTTTTTACAGTCAAAGATGTTATTTAAGTTGAACGAGTTGGTCACTATAAGTTAAATGTATTTACAAGAAGTTGCCCGTTATAAGGAAGTAAGCACACTCTTAAATGGTATAGAAAGAGGCTCAAATTTTTATCTATTTTTTTAAAGAAAAGCCAAATAAAATTTATAGTATACACTTATAAATTATTTCACTGTAATTCACTCATTAAACCGAATTTTGAAAAATTTTTGAAAATAAAAAATTACAGAAATTTTAATAGAAACCATGCATTTTTCATGCATTAAAGAATAAGTTTATTTCATACAAACATTTATTTATACATGAATAAAGAACTTAATTATTTAAATTAAACAATTGATTCTTATTTATATATAAAATAAGAATTAAACATAGATTTGATGTCATTCTTGCGAACACTTTTCAATTCTTAATTAGTTAATCATTTTGTTTTTGTCAAGTTTTGTAAATTGCGAGTCAAACGCAAACCAGTGAGGCGTGGCTTAACGTAAGGAAATTGAATGCAACGCAATGCCATGAAAGACGTGCGACTATAGTGAAGTAAAAGCACCCTTCAATGGGTAGCGCATAGAGAGTGAATGAATCATCAGATATGACGAGTGCTTAATGAATAGCATTGAATGCATTGAATGATGACGTTTAGTGTGAGTGTGTTTGTCTGCGTTTGTGCGCACAAGTGATCGCTATATCGCTATCAACGCAATAGTATTAATGCATTTAATGCACACTCAATGCGAACTCAATGCAAACTCAATGCACGCCACCAAAGACACCAAAACATTAATACGACTAACTTTTCAGATTTAACTTATCATTTCTCAGCTCAAGTGTTGGGTTAAACATATTGAAGTATGCATTATTGAGTTGAGTGTAAACATGATTGAGTTGATAAACGCGTTGATAATATGATAATATGGCACTCTCTATGTTGGACTATACGTTTGACTTTATGGTACACTACATGGTTATCGTTAGCCAATATCGTCACCTCATTCTAAGCTACCGATTGTGTGCCGATAGGCTTGAAAGCAGACCTTTTCGCCGACATATGCATACGATTAGCGCGTCTTAACTTAAGACTCTTAAGTTGCGATTCGTTAGTGATTGAGACGAACTTGCGTTTGCTTTCGTGTTATGTGTGAGATGTGGTGGACGTTAACGTAATTACGTATGATATCGACGTATTTCGCATTTCGTACCATATTTTGCAATATTAACTTCAATTCAATTGTGATTATTTTTTTAATTGAGTGTAGTATTAATGGTATTAATAGTTGTTTAGTTAATAACTGAAAGCCATTCCTAATAACTGTCAACGCATTTAGAGTTATATATAAATATATAAATTAATATAAATAATGATCGATAATAAAAGTAACGAAAACGAAGCTAAGGTTTCGTCCGAAGGAGTGGACGACTCGGAGGAGGAGAACGAGATATTAGAGGAAAGTCCGTGCGGGCGATGGCTTAAGCGTAGGGAAGAAGTGAGTGATTGAGTTGTTATGATTGAGTTGACGGCAATTGATTGCACACACAGGTCGAGCAGAGAGACATTCCCGGCATTGACGCCACTTATCTGGCTATGGATACCGAGGAAGGCGTGGAAGTGGTGTGGAATGAGGTGCGCTTTTCGGAGAGAAAGTATTTCAAGGCTCGCGAGGAGACGATTAGCGAAGTGTTTGACCGACTCATTCAGTTGGAACATCCAAACATTGTGAAACTCCATAAATACTGGATACACAAAGATGTGGAGAAGCCTCGCGTCGTATTCATTACTGAGTATATGTCTAGTGGTTCATTGAAACAGTTCCTGAAAAAGACTAAAAGAAATGTTATCAAAATGGGTTTACCTGTGAGTTGAATCTAATGAACAGATTAATGACCAGATTAGTGATGATTGTAATGTTGATATTAATGGTAGGGTTGGAAGAGATGGTGTACTCAGACATTGTCAGCGCTCTGTTATTTGCATTCGTCTCAACCGCCGATAATTCACGGCAACCTAACCTGCGATACCATTTTTATTAGTCATAATGGTCTCATCAAAATAGGAGCGGTCGCGCCCGACGCCATACACAAACACGTCAAGACTGTAAGAGGAGATTCGAAAGTGAATCTGCATTTCGTCGCTCCGGAAATAGGGCTCATGTCTGATGAGAACGCAGACCTGTCTCCTGCTGTCGATATTTATTCGTTCGGAATGTGTGCCTTAGAGATGGCGGCCTTAGAGATATCGGCAAATGGAGACTCTTCTACGCATATCACCGACGAAGTCATTTATAAAACTATTGAGTCTCTCGACAATCCATTGCAGAAAGATTTTATTCATAGATGTTTAAGCAAAAATCCAGTGGAAAGACCGACAGCCAGAGAGTTATTATTTCATCCAATAATATTCGAAGTGCCGTCTCTACGCTTATTCTGCGCTCACGTGATTGTTAACACTCCATCCTTTCAACCCGAACAGCTCACCGAAGAAGCGATTGCGAAATTTTTGTGCCTACATTGTAGTAATGATGTTATATTAGCTGAAATTAGGCATAACGATAGTCGACCGCCTTTCGCTATTAGATTAAGTGATGCTCCAAAGAGAGAGTTTGAAAAGTTTTTCGACGAAGTAAGAAACGGTGCTTTTCCTCTCACAGCTATTGTCACCACAACTCGTCCTCCACTTATCACTCGTCAGCGAACAATGTCTCCAGAAGTGTCTGGAGAGTCAGCGAAACAACTCAATTCTCCAGATAACCCGTACGACGAAGAAACGAGAAGAATAATTAGTTTAGTCTGTAATGTGAAGCCTCTCCAAGAGAATGCAAGTGATAATAAATTTGTAATGACTTTGCTTTTACGTATGGACGATAAAATTAATAGACAACTCTCCTGTGAAATTGAATCATCTGATAATTATTCGTATTTAGCTGAAGAATTAGTTTGTTATGGATTTATAAATAAGGTTCGTTTACTTCGCCAATTTTACTTTATTGACTTATATTTATCTTAATTATAAATATTTTAATTTTGGATTTCTAAAATTTTAAATCAATATTTAAATTATTTAATTATTCATTATATTTGAAGTTAAAAAAATTATTTTGTTTACTAAATCAGTCATAGTTTTCTTATGAAACACCATTTAAAATATAAAATTTTTAAGAAATAAAAATATAAGTACTAAAGTATAAAAATTTGATAAATATCTTT
>JAQIYA010001136.1:0-14363 GCA_034699355.1 Microtritia minima | reverse complement strand
AATTACAAAATTAAACTTAATCTAATTTTATCCATTAAATTAAAAAATTCAATTAATATTAAAACTATATTAAATTCATATTACTTATTAATAATTGAATTATAAATTTCTCATACATTTAAGAATTTAAACACAAGTTTTTTTAATAAAAAAAAACTATATCTAAACTAAGCTAAACAGCAAAGAATAGTATATTACTCTCTAATGTCCAACTTATATCTCTTCTTTGATAAGTATAACTATTTAAATGACACTAAATTTGGCCCACTTATAGTTCTTCCTTTCAGTGGGAGGACAGACGGACATCTTAACGCAACGGAATGGACGCAAACCCATAGCTTGCTTTTGTCAAAATCAATCGGACAACTATGAAGAACATGATATTAGGAATGTCATATTAGGAATGCTTTGTTTAAGCTCAATGAGTTAAATGTAACAACTCTTTCGTGAATAAAAATTCATATTATTGACCAATCAATGGAATAGTGTATCGATAAAATTACGATATAACTCATCATTAATATTAACTTTTAAAACAATTTATATGAATAATGCATGTATTATCAATGAAACTTAGGGTATAAATTCATTAAGTAATGAAATAATATAATAATTGCAAAACATTTGATTAATTTTAAAAATATCTAATTTTAGAATATTTATGCGAACTTTGAGACTTTCGCGTTCAAAAGTCTGTTTGAGGTTAAGTCTAAGACTGGCACGCGTTCATCGATTAAGTTTTCTAGAAAAATCAATGATAAGTATAATTGAATTAAATTATAAACAAATTTACTTCTTATAAAATATAATGAATATGTGAAACAATTTAAACTAATTTCGAAATAATTTTGAAAAAACAATTTCCTCTATAAAAATAGAATTCATTTGTTTGTTGTCGTAATATATGAATGATTATCAGATCATATGTTTTGCGTAAACAAATAGATTGTCATTCAATCTATAATTAAGCGCTTAATTAGATTCGCAACTCATTCAAAGCGATGGCCATTAATATGTGTTACGATAAGTACGGCACGAGTGCGGTCGCCAATCGGGTCAACGCCGACGGTTTCGACGCCAATAACTTGATGGCCAGCGATCTGGCCGTTCGTCACAAAGGCTTTCGTGTCGAGTACTTCATTAGACCGCCGGTCGAGATCGTCGTCCGCTTCGACACCGAAATCGATGTCATGCAGTGCGTGATCGGTCTTCGACTGCGTGAGCATCACGTGAGCGGACTCGAGATACTGACGTCGAGACAGACGGGCGGCGATGGCGTCGACGGGCAGTTCGAGTTGATCGCCAAACACTTCACGAGCGCAGATAAGATATGCGTCCGCAATGTCTGCTTTCGGCCGAACGGCAAACTGGCCAACACTGCGCTGCCGTCCGTTGCGAGCGATGCCGAGGATGTGGTGATTGCCAGTCGTTATATCCGTCACTGTTATCGCGTGCGACAAATCAAACTGAAAATAATCAAAACCTCCAACAGTTCGGTGCCGTCTCTCAGGTTTGACACTAATTTGCTTCTTATATTAATTATTATTACGAGATCTAAAGGTTAACGAACTTTTGTAGAAAATTTTTGTGTTATACAAAGCTTGTTATTCTAAGCGTTGAAAATAAATATTTTAAATTATTTCCTAAATAATTATAAATTTTATAATTTTATTTTTTTAAACTTTTAAATTTTTTAAAACAAACTTAAAATTGAAATTTACTTTTTCTTAAAATTATCAAAAAATCAAGTATTTTAAAAACACAAACTTATAATTACAAAATTATAATAGCATTATTTAATATTTAAAATGTTAACAAATAAAATGTAGGCAACAATTATTTGACAATTGCTTTTCAATTTAATTAGTTGTATTGACATATGGGCTCAGCCTAATCGAAGCGTGTCTGAAGAATATTTGAAAATATTAACGAAACCCTTAGTGAATAGTGATGTGAAAAATAATTACTTTAATTTTTATGATAACTCTCGTGTCCACGAAAGGAAAGTCAATACCAATAAGAAGCGATCTTTAGAGCAATCATTGTCAGACAATATTAAAATGGATTCTATTCCTTCCGAATATATCGATCCGATAACTAACGACATAATGACAATACCAGTGTTGCTTCCGTGCGGCCAAAACATAGACCAATCAACGCTTGATAAGTATTTGGAAAATGAGTCGCTTTGGGATCGAACACCTAACGATCCGTTCACGAAGATTGCGTTCGGCGACAACTCTAAGCCGACCGATAATCACGAACTTAAACTAAGAATTGAACAGTTTTTATCGCAAAATTACGACTCTTTAGGCACGAATAGTCGTCCATCAAAGCGGATCCCATGTTACGCACTGCCATTTAGCAATGCAATTGCTGTGAATGCGAGCCGATTAGTGGTCAATGAGCGGCTAAATAATTGCTTTCAATGTTCAGAATGTGGTGTTCATCACGACTCACAACACATTATGCATAAATTAAAGTGCGATCACGTTATATGCAGAGCTGAATGGCTTAAAAAACTTAATAATAAACAAAATTTAAGATGTAGTGTATGTCAGAAAGAGATATTAACGAAGGATGTGATCAAACTGGAAGCTAATTAATTGCTGTGCTATTTACGTACTTTTTAAATAAGTTTTGAGATTATTTATTAACTTATTTTCGACTGAAGCATGAAATTTAATTTATATCTACATGTGTATAATGTCCTGAAATTTTTAAAATGCATTTTTGTTCAATAAAATATTGAACAAACTTCAGTACAAAAAAATATAAGGCATCAATAAAATATAATAAATGACCACAAATTTGATTGAAAAATATCAGTTTTTATTCAACATCAAAAATTTTAAGAGGAAATTTGGAATTTACAATAGAAACGCACAATTACGGTACCATTAATTGTAGAAAATTTTTTAGACATAGATTATTTTTTATTGAAAAGAAGTGATCAACATTGTCCATATCGATGACTTCGGTTTCAGCAAAAAAAGTAGCAGTTAATAATTCGGCAGTAGAGATGGCAGTTGTTAGGGAAGCAGTTGACTCTTCACTCTTTAACCGTAGACCAGACGTCCGGCATAACCATATGGAGCCACAACACCGCCATATCCATAGGCACCATAGCCATAGGGGTACGCACCGTAGCCGTAACGGCCAACGATGACTTGAGCACTGGTGATGGCGATGACCAGGCATACGACGAGCAGAATTGCCAAGATTGAATTCATTTTTGCGGAGTTTGGAGTTTGGTTTGTTTCGAACTTGAAAACAGAAACTTTGCGAGTTTGTTGAGTTGTGATGTGCCAGCGATGGGGTTCACTATTTTATACTCTTTCGAGTTACAGGACTCACCCATGAATTAATTCCGAAGGTAATCCTATTCTCGATTAACAATTCGTTGTCCCGAATCAACGCAATATTGAAGGGAAAATTTGTTAACACAAGGACTCTTTTTTATTAATGATATCTTCTAAAAATAAAGGTGTATTGTATGAAAAGTATTGAAGTATTCAATCTTATTTCGCTGATTAGGGTGTATTCTTTTGGTATTACAAGTAACAGAACCTTTTATGAAGAAAGTTTGTTTGACTCGCATTTTGTTCCTCTAAAGGCCAGTCAAATCACTTGATTTCAGATAAATTACAGGTAAACGTTATTCGGTATATTAAACATTGTCAATCATATTTCTGCTTTTTTTTATTGAGAAATTTTGTTTTTTAATTATAGTCAATGCATTAATGCAATGCAAGTGATTAAATTTAGATTTCATTCATTGTTTTTAAAATGATACAATTGAAAAATTTATTAACTAATCTTAAAGTTGATCTCGTTTGTAAAAGTTCCATATAATTCTACGTTAGTATTTACATAGTATTTAGTGTATAAATAATAAACGTTTTTTGTAAACCAAAATTACTATTTGTAGAATTTTGGGCGTTATAGTATTATTTAGCATCACAATACTGTCAATATGATGGTAATTTTTGTAATAGTAATTGTAAATTCGTGGAATTGAAATCCTTGAAAATTTTAAGATTTCAAATCTTATTAAATCATAGTTTTATAATAAAGTTTTTTGTTTAAACTTTAAATTTTATTCTGATTAAATTAAGTTAACCAATCGATAAATCAATTAAACGTTAAGTAAATATTTTATAATTAATGATAAATTTATTTTAAATATATATGTTTATAAATTTTAATTATGCATATAAGTTATATCAAAACATACCGTTTTAACTTAATTATCAAAAATAATACAAATATGATTTAATTATTGATTTAACAGTAAATATTTATAAAAAGTTTTATGTAAATTTTTCAATTCAATGGCAGTTTTGATTAGACTTTGATAGATTTTAGTCGAGTATTTTTTCGAATTTATCCATAAATACCTCTACCATAGCCACCTCTAAGTCCGCCATAACCTCCATATCCTCTAAAACCTCCACCGTAACCGACACGACCACCTCCATAGCCAAAACCTCGTCCGACTCCGCCGTAACCACCGTAACCTCGACGACCGTATTGTGCGTTAACAAGGGTTACGATTAGGCACAAAACAAATATAGCTGATAAAAATTTCATTTTCAATATCTTACTGCAGCAATATTTTTTCAGATTTGTCTATTGTGACACTATTTGAATTTCTTAATGTGTGTTTATTTAGTGGACGCAGAATTTATACCCTTTAGTTCGAGGCTAATCCAGAAATTTGTCTGAAGGTTAATTTTGTTTTAACTGAATTTCGTGGATTAAGTTTGTTTGAATAATTTCTAATTAATGCTATTTCGGAGAAAAAGAAAATTTGAAAATAAAAAATTGCAATAATTATGCGTTTAAACAGGTAATTGGTTATAATATATATTATTATGGTTGTGAGAAAAAATCATAATTTTTAAGTTATTCATCACTAATGCGTATAATAATGTAATTTTAATGCAATTTAATTCTTACACTAAGAATTATATTGTATTTTTGAAAATATTAGTTTGATTATTCATAAAATTATTTTAGATTTTGATAAATTTTGAATATTTGCTTAAAATAATATTTGCGGATAATGAATATTTAATCTATTTTGATATTTGTTAACTCAATTTTGATTAATGAATATATAATTAAAAAGAATTGTTTGAAGAATCATTGAATGTTTTTGAAAACGTTTGCCTATAACTGCCTGTTAAAGGAAAATTCTTGAATATACTAATATTAATGAATATTAGTGAAACTTTCGCCAAATCTAATCTAATTTAACATTGAAGTTATTTACTTCTTCATAATTAAATTTTATAGAGTTAATAGAATTTTATTATAACTACATTTTAATTGAATTTTAAAATTAAATATTTAAAAAATAAAATGCAATTTAATTAATAATTGTGCTACAAATAAATTTATTATGGGAAAAAATAAAATTTGCTGAACACCACGAATAGATAACATAAAACTAATAAACTTAGTAATTAATAAGTAATTAATTAATAAGACTTAAAATTTTATTAATTATCTTTAACTAAATCTATATTTTTTAAAAATTTTATATAAAATTATAAACCTTTATAATTGCTAAATAATAAATAAAATCAATATTAAACAAGAATGACGATTGAGCGGATTTAAATGTTGATATAATGTATGATTAAAAATAATTATCATATATTTGAAATTTTATAATATTTTTCAAAATATTTCAAAGGAGATGTTTGTTCTTATTTGTAATTCTGAATTTTTTCTCATTTGAATTATTCTAAAGTTAAAGAATTTATCAAACTATTAAAATTAGCTTATATGCTAATAATATTGTTTGATAATAAAAATATTTTTTTAACTTAAACTTTATATTTAAATTTTAATAAAAAATATTAACTTATTAATTAATAATTTAATGGACGAGTAAAGCAAGCGTTTACAAGAGATCATTTTATCAATATATATATGTTAATATATGGTCATATAATTTATATTAAAATAATTTTTATATGTATAATATAGATTGATAATTATTAACTTAATAAAAATTATAACAATTTTTTTGTCAATGAAACATTAAATTATATGTTTACAACTCATTGAAATTTAAAAACTTATATTTATAGAGTTAAATATAATAATTTATTTTTATTTATACTCTATAATAAAATAAAAAATCAAAAGTTAGAAACGAAAATCATAAGTGAATTATAATTGAGTTATTCATTGTTTTAAACGCCCACAACTGAAGCAGAGCCGTCACGATATTCGCAAATTTCAATATTTTTCTACGAATTGCTAACGGCCTCCAAACGTAATTTGAAATTAAGACTTACACTGCAATTTCAATCAAATCTAATTTATTCTTTGTTTTTAAAATTATACACTATCGTAACAAAACAAATGCGTTACATTCACACAATGTTGGTCTAATCATATTTTCAATCATAAATATCGAGTTATAAAATTTAAAATTTAAAAATTTTGTTTAAAATTATAAAAATTTAATTTTAATATCTGGATAACCAAATCAAAAAAGTCAGTTAAAACTGAATTTAAGAATATTTGTTTTCTAAGTCTGAGTAATTTTTGAATAATCATTAACAGTAGTCATAAAAATAAAGATAACCATTTTGATAAGAACAGATAATAACATCATCTTTCGTCATTTACCCTCCGTATGATTATAAAAAAATTGAAGGACAATTTTAATGATTGTTATTCGGCGATTGCTATAAATGTCAAATTCGCCATTCATTCGAGACAATCCCTGCCCTCAAGACAATAATTTATCTCTTTGTGGCAAACGCTGGCGTAATCACAATATATACGCATAAGAATTCAAATTGTACGTCATATTTCTGAATTTCGCAGAAATACTATTTATAAGTTAATAAACACTCATAATGTATGCCTGTTTGTTAAATAACCAATTTTGAAAGCATTTCCATCATTCCGTATTGCGAAATGAATACAAAATATTTTTATTGTCAATTTAGTTGCTTATGAATTATTTTTTATTAAGTTTATTATTTTATATTGGATAATAAGCTCATCGATTTTTTATAAATTTTATTAATAACATAATAATTAGCAATTAATTAATTTAAATTGAAATCTTTTATATTAATGTCAATTTTAATATCCGATCTATTCATTTATGTCAATTAATAAAATTATTGAAATAATTCAATTCAATTCAATGTTTAGCATTTCTTCATTTATTAATTATAAAATAAAAATATTTACATTAACAATGTATAATAAGATTAAAATTTATTTGAATTTTTAAGCAAATTTAATTTTTTGTTTGGATGCCTAACATTCTCTTTTATTTTGTAAAAGAATAAAAGGGAAGATACAGAGAATGTTACATTATAACCTTAATTTTTAATAAAAAATGAAGTAAAACAAACAAATCAAATATTTATTATAGATAATAAGTTCAAGATCTCGATCACATCATTAGAATATTAATTCAATTCAATTATCGAGTTATCTGTAAGTAACATATTTTTATATTTAAATAATTAATTTAAACTTTATTTTGTAGTAGAATTTTATACAGATTCGGATTATGTATTTATCGTAATTTTCAAATTTATTCAACAAACAAATAAAAATATAACTAAATTTAGAAAACCTGATCGTCGAAATAGATAACTGGATTTTACTTTAAACAATTATCTTAATTTTTTTAATGAGACAAATCAAGCATCAATTTAAGACAGTTTTTGAATCTTAAGTTTAGGTCAAGGCTGGCAATAGACAAGTCTTGTCGCTATCAAACTTTTCTTGCAGAATAACTAGTTTTTTACTAAACATCAATACAGTGTGTATTATCAATAGATTTATGTTGAAATAAAACTTACCTTTTTTTACAACGGTTGCCGTCATTGCTTTTGGCGTGAATTAATTATAACCTAAGCTATCATTGTATTAATTTCGTTCTCAAAAACCTTTTTTTACTGTTAAAAGATTATTTAACATTTTAAAAGTATCATTAGTTGCTTTTAACCACTCTTGACATTATTACAAAACCTCTTTTAATATCATGAAATGTTTTACAGCGATTTTTTAAAGTTTCGATACTATTAAAATTCAATATTTTAATTTGTTAATAAACAACATAATTAACAGCTGATTAAATTTGATTATGAATAAATTAATAAAATTTACTATTAAATTCAAAAATTCAGTTTATTCTTCAACATTGAGATAATTGAAAGGTTTTAGAGAGTCAACCTCTGTAAGAGGTTTATACAGAGTTATATTCATAAGAGAAAATTATGATTAGTACTTTATCATAACGAACATATATCTTATTTTTAATGACTCAGAATAAATTGTAATTAAAATGTTATCATTGTTTTAACAATTGAGAACTGTTTTATTTAAAAGATCAAAAACTTTACATTTTTTTCATTTGCTACTAAAATAATAGCTATAAGTACATCGCTTGTGTTTATATAACTTTTTAACTTATTGTGTAATTATTTTTATTGTTATTATTTATTATTATTCATTATTCACTTTATTTTTAAGAGCATTTTGCGTTAATAGCAGTAAAAATAGAAATATTATTCTTTAGCCTCATTAAAATTCATATACTTCATAATTAAACTTACTTTAAACTAACGTTATGTCCAAATTAGCTAAATTTTCATAAAAATTATTCACAATAAAATTATTGCTGTCTTGTTATGAGATTACTGATAATCGAAATGCATAAAATTCAGATTACTATTAACTGATTGAACAATGTTAGAACTGTATTATAGCTTTGCTACAGCATAATGAGATGTAAAGTCAATTAAATTCATTTAACACAAATTCATATTAATCAGAAAAATTTGTTATTATTCAAAAAACGGCTTTTTGATAATCCATATTAATTTATTAAATAAGTTTAGCAGTCTATTTGAATAATTTAATTATCTACTTAATTCTAGCTTATGTTTATTAGATTATAAATAACTTATACATTTTAGTATTTATATCTTTTGTTTATTGAATTATAGAATTATCAATTTGGCACAGTGTCTCTAATTCTGACTTTGTCTGAGGCCAGTGTCAAATTAATTAATTTTTAATTTTAATAGCTTGAATTTTAGTAAATTTGAAAACTAAAAGCAAATATATATTTAGAATTTATTGATCCAATTATAGAAATCATTACATAATTTACACACTTGTTTAAATTATCTTTGAATCCACTCAATATGTTTCACAGACCTAAAGGATAATTAATTAAAAGTTGATTTAATCATTAGATATTGCAATTTAGTATGCATTTCGGTCAGTTTTTGCTTATTTGTCTAATTATCATAAAGCATGCATAATAAAATTATTTAATACAACATTTCATTTTAAATAATTTTTAAGCAATTTTAATTTTAAAGAAAACAGAAGAAAGAGAAATTCAAATTATTAATAACATGCAATATAAAATTTTCTATTTTTTCTTTAAAGTTACAGTTAATTAATTTAAAATTAATTAGTTTTTAATATTTTGTTTATAAATTTTATTTATAAATACAAAGCTAGACTAAATAGAAAGTTAAGTATAATTCAAGTTTCAATTCAAATACAAAGCTCTCACAAAATTGCCATAACTTGATGGCATAAAGTAGATTATCGATTGAATTCTATACTTTAGTATGTTATGGAAATTCTTAATTTGTTAAATGAAGGCCTATATTTTAAAAAATTAAAAAGACATTTAAACTATTAATAAAAATTTATTGACTATTTAATAAAAAATATGCCACTTTTCCAAAATGAAATTATATTGACTGACGATTACTTAAAAATCACTTTAAACTACTTATTGAAAATGATTTTTATAAGCATTTTGAAAGTGTTTAAAAGTAACATTATTTAAAATCGTAAAATATTTGGAATTATTGTTTTAGTAAATAAAAGTTTCATTAAATATCTTCAATTAATTTTTATAATTAATTTGTTTCTTTATTTTATCAAAAGAATAAATGCCTTATGCCTTAAGAATAAATAATGTAATCCTCTTAATGAGATGTTTTGCAATTTTTATTTATACGCCGTAAACCATCATTTTTTGTTTTCTTCTTATAAGATTAAAAACCTTGATTTTTATTTATGTTTATTTAAATAACTAAGTAATACTCCAACAAAATGTTAACAAGAAATGTTATATTTTTCTGGTAATTATATTACTGATAAAATGTTATTTGTTTGACAGTTTCACACGAATAAGTTTAGATGCGAAAATAATATCAAATGTTTAATAATATAAAATAATGATAATAATAATTAAAAAGACACCTGTAATGGAGTTGTGTGTTAATTCTCGTTTTGTACAATTTATTAACTTTATAAATATGTTTTGTAAAACCAAAATTAATCCACCAAATAATTTACAATATATTTTATCTATATTTAAATCTGATTCAATTTAAATTCATGACCAACGGGTAAATAGTTCTGCATTTTTTTGAACATAAGTTATTAAAATGAAAAATGTTATTATACAGAATCATCATCTCTAGGACGGCAAATATAACCGGTGTCAAGATTTCATGCCAACACTACGATTGTTTTCAAAATTACAAAATCAATAGGAAAGAATATTTTCGCGTAACTCAAAAGCTTATACTGATAGTTGACGTTTGTGTGTTTTTTTTGTGTTGTGTTCAGGGATTTTTATTCGAGATTATAATAATGATGATGATAATAGTGATGGCAATAGTGCTGTTGTAATAGTTCGTTACAAAAAAATTAACAAAAAAGTGTGTTTTTATTCGCCAAATAATTTCATAAATGTATTGAATAGCGAATGCCCCCAAATGTCAGCCCTCAATCAATTCTGTTCAACTGCTCGTCCATCTGCTTGTCGTCCTCCTGCGGTTCCCTCACTTCGTCGATATCGTAGTGCTCGTCATCGCTGAGGTCGTCCACCGCCTCGGCCGGTATGTCCTCGTCCCTCATTTCGATCATCTCGTCGTCCTCGTCATCGATCTTAACGGGCATATCGTCAGCCGTAAAGCGCGAACTCTCGCTCTGCTTCGAGTCATCTCTGGAGACATCCATTATTTTTGTTTCGCTAGATTTGGTCTCCGTTTTACTCGTTTCGCCGTTTTCAGTGTTTTCACTGTTATCGCTCTGCTTGTTAGCCGTATCTCCTGTCTGGTCATTGCTCTTAATTGGCAGCTCCACTCTTACGGTTTCCTCGTCTTTCTTTTCTACTTTAGTTTCCTATAACGGAAAAAAGTTCAACATTTTAAATCAAAAACTAATTATTTTTTGTTGGCTCTCGTTATTCACTTGTTTAGGGACAGCCAAGTCGGTGACGTCCGTCTCTCCGTAATAGCCAGCGTCAGGCTTAGCGTTGTCCGCCTTTTCGCCATATCTGGATATCGATTCGGGAGGAGTGAGGAACACGACTGGCGGCTCCTCATCGCTGTCGCTGAACTGCTCGGCCTCGTAGACGGCGAATGGCAAGCGAGCGAACTCTTCTGGCGTTAATTTTTGATCACCTTTCAAACACATGAGAATATATAATCAATTTTGATTCATCACAAACCGAGATAAATGTAATAAGGCTTTAATCAACAAATGAATGGCATTGCTATTTATGGATGGATATATGATCGCAATGGATAATTGGAGACTAGTTTAACGATACCGATATTGAATGCGTGCGGAAGTACACAGTAATTGCTTTATAATTCAAATAATGAACGAGAAGAGCAAATTTGCTCTTTTTTCTTGTTCAACAGCATTACATTGATGTGCGTTATCGTAATGTATTGATACAGAGCTCGCTTTGAATGCGAAACTAAATTATAGCTGGAAGTCTGTCTGTTTATTTAGAACTGAACTCTATCTGACTGTTGGCAATAATATTGAATCAGCAATATTTTGTTGTTCAAAATGATGTTTATTGACTGCCGTATGTTATTTCAGTTATTTGAGTCTAAACTCTAATAAATGAATGAGAGGCACATCTATCCACACATTTCTCCTCTCAGCCCAACTCATCGCATCTCTAGTTTAAATAGAAAGTTGATTCGCTTTTTTTTCAATATATTGTATATAAGGATAACTCTTATCTCTAGAGTAAACTTTAGGCACAAACGGCGAACAATAGAAACTACTGACTGCTATAATAATAAGTTAAACTTGTGTTATTAGACAAACTTAGAGCATCGCGAGTGCGATATTGTTTGTCGATTCAGAAGTTGACCCAAACTATTCGACCGTAATTATCAATCGAAGCGAACCAGTATTGGCCAGCGATAAGCATTGAATAGCATCTCGTTTGACGGTTAATCGGATTGTCATCACAAGCACACACACACACACACACACACACACACGCATACATAGACACTCTTCTCGAAGTTCGCTAATTTCACGACTTGTTTCGTTCGCCAAATCACTTTCAGGTCTACACTTGATTGAGCCTATTGTTTGTCAGCGCATAACTCAATCAAACGCAATAACACATCAACTTTGCTAATAATTATATATACTCCTAATTGCAACATAAAACTGCTTCTGCTAACTGTAATTTTTAATATAATTTATATCAGTCTACTGCTGATCAAATAAATGGCAAGAATCGTATAAAAGAGTGAATTATATTTGTCTTTCTCTTCTTTTCATTTCCTTAAACTGTGATCTTTTAATATCAGTCGATCTAGTTTTAAGATTACAGAATATAAATAACAACGAATTAAAACTACTGAGTCGTGAGACACGAGAATAAATTCATTAAATAAACGACTTTTGCTTTCTCTCTCTCTCTCTCTCTCTCTCTCTCTCTCTCTCTCTTCTTTTCTGCTCTCAGAAACTTTAATACTTAAGTTAACTATAAAATGTACCGAAAGAATTGAAGTGCTTCGTATTAAAATCGATGTCCGCTTATAAGAGCAGTGCTGTACTCTTTTCTTATGTCAATAAAAAAGCTTCACTTTAAACATTTATTTTCCAAGAATAAGTTATTGCGTCTTATTCTGCATATTAAATATAAAAACCAGAGTATGAAAAGAAATAAAACTTATGAAACTTCAAAAATATAAAGTTAAGTGATAATATTTTCTATGCAGAGTAAGGTGTTGTGTCATATATTGATAAAATTCATTTTTCACGATATAAAACAAGATCCAACTTATCACAAATAAGATGAATATCGGCACACATTGATCCAAATAAGTTAAGCTATAAATTTTATATTAATCTGTTTTTCTTGTGGTCACTCGATTTACTTTTAGGTATGCTTTTAGAGTATGATTGATACGCATGGCGTTCATTTCAAAACTGTGGGCTCGATTGTGATCTGCAAATGATTTCACATAAAATTATGAGCTAAAAAAGTTGCAGTATTGACATATTTAAGACGCTAAACAGAAATGCGCGTTTGAAATGCGTAAGAATACGAGCAAATATTGACTGACAAGAGTTACGGTCCTAAAACAAAGTCACTAAATTGTCGCAACAAATTACTCGACACACGCTTCAATCCGCTCATTATCCGTGCGATAGATAAAAGAGAAACAGTTACACAATTGTTGCTTATGGCGTGATTAGTGTTAGATTTGCATTTGCATTAACGAGCGTGACATGTGTAGCGAACAGTTCTCCACACGAACACCAACACTAGTCTCGTCAGTCACACTACATTTAGTGTAATACAATTATCTGCAAATACATTAAAACACTTTTAAGAGGTAAATCTTTATAACTTAATGAAAACCTTTGCGCCCCATCTCTCTGTATATACGCTTTTAAGTTATACATTATCTATTTCGTAATACACTGTACTCTGTATAAGGAGATAAAATATTACTTCCCGCTGAATGTTAATGATGGCTGCAAAATACTTGAAAAGCGAGTGATGATATAAATGATTAGTATTTATTTTTGTAAAAATTAAAGATTGGATTACTAGTATAATAATATTCTGGAAATTTTTGTCATTTATATTTTTAAAGATAACTATGTTTTACTATTTAAAATGAATCATTCAATCCTATTACATGATCAATACAAAATGTTTAGTGCAATGTGAAAGTTTTATGATTGAAACTTACTAAAACCAATGTACAACTAAAATATAAAACAAAAAATACCATTCACTTAATTACCATTTATTTAATTCATTTAATAAAGATATTTTAACCAAAATAATTTTATTATGAAATACTCTACTTATATCATCTTTATTTAAACATTATCTCTTAAATCAGTGATATTTTTTTAATGTTGGTCTTGAATTTACTCATGTGGCTCATATAAGTGTCTGAAATTATCCCCAATAAATTTATTTTTTTCTGTATTTTAAATTTTTCACATTTTTGGTGTTCAATATGTTAGAAAATAATTATGCTTTAAAATAGATCATA
>JAQIYA010001135.1:0-14373 GCA_034699355.1 Microtritia minima | reverse complement strand
TAATAAAAATATTGTTAAAATCAGATCATTTATACTCTCTCATACTCGCTCTACTTATTCTTACTTTATTTGTATTCAACAATAATTTTGTAAAGTTATTTTTACTTTTAAAAATACATATACTGACCAACTTAATGGACAAATGTTTCTCTGAAAGTCAATTATTTTTTGTTTGTTTCGAGTTATTAAAATAATATTGGAATGTTTTGTTTTATATAAATTTCAAATTTATTTTAAAATAAATACTAATTAAATTGTTTTAATAAAAAATTTTTTCCTTTAATTTGAAAAATGAATGCATTATTACTGATAAATTCGTGACATTATGTTCGAATTCTGTCTCTATTTTCACTTTTGCTGCAGAATTTCCATTTATCGATTGTTTGTAGCATTTGATACAATTTCAAAATTTGTTTAACAAATTATACACTATAAATCGTGTAATATAAACAAGTCTTGGTTACTAAATTATGATTTAAAGTCAAATAAATTTGAATTTATGTAGTTTATTATAATATCATATACAAAGGAAGATTTTTGTCAAAAAAAAAATACTGTAAACCACGCACACAACTACCCTAAAATACCTATTATTATACGCACCCATGCATAAGACGCATCCAAATATTAAACTGACTTTTAAAAATATGCATATATAATATGCATTCCGTGTATAATACGCATAGATTTATATTTAGAATTTTCTACATTATACAATCCAAATGTTAACCATAATGGTTATAAAAACAATGAAATACATGTTTATGATAGGGATTCAGAAGTATAGTAAACAGATAAGAATTATTTCGAAACATCAAGTCGTTTCAAACTAATGTTAAGTGTGAATTTAATAGTTACATTCATGAATGGTTTTTATGAACTCGTTTGGTTTTCAGAATTTGGTTCATAAAATCCATTAGTTTATAAAAACCATGGTTCATAAAAACCATTCATGACTGTAATATTAGTTTTTCATCAATAATACGAAGCCTAGATTTTTGAATAAATTTAACTTTTTTCTATAGATAATACGCGTATTATAATCGGTATTTTAGAGTGACTAGTATTTATGAAAATACTAAAATTGAAAATTTCTTTTTATAGTGATTTCTTTATAACTTTTTAGATATGAGGAAAACGTCAAAATATGTTTTGTGTATTATTGAGAGATATTCTCAATGAGAAAGTTTACAATACAATTTAACATTGCATACATAGATTACAAAAGTTTATTTACACTTTTTATATAGTCTGAAATTTAAAACTAAATTTTCATTTTTATGTACAGTTTTGATGTGCTCGATGTGATCATCATTTCCTAAACATATATTTATTTCTTTTTTTTATTTTATTTCAATTTAGAATTCAATTTAAACTTTCCAAAACGTCTGCTTTTATTTTAAATTAAGACCGAAAATTTTTTTAAATTAAACATTCAAAATGTAGTAAAATCGCATAATAACGTGTCGAGCCATGTGTCAGGTCAGATCTTTATTATATATGTAAAGTAAATAATAATTAATATCATACTTAAGTTAATACACTTTTCTACTGTTGTCTTAATTGCTGAACTGTTAAAATTTTAGAAAATAATATTATTCATTATTGCGCCTTAAATTAGAGTTGCATTAAACGCTGTCAATAATGATGAATTGTTAGTGAACAGAACCTATTTATGCTCGGACTGTATATCAAACAATATAAAAGGAATAGGTTTTCATCATTTGAGCATAACATACAGATCAATCATATTGTTTAATGTATTTTATCCTTAATCAGAGTAACGCAACTCGTCATTTGAGCTAAAATTGTACAACAATAGGAGCTGACAAAACCAAATATGAAACCTATTGATCAAATATAACTGACTTGGCTTTAAAGGCTTCTCGATTCCTAGTATTATTAGATTCATCATTACTATTGAACTATCGATAATTTTTAAAATAAAATAAAATAAACTCAAACTCAGATAAATTAGAAATTATTAAAGAGAGTGCAAAAAGAGAATTTTAATTAAAGCCTAAAATTCGATAAAATATTTATAAAATATAAATAAGTAAAATTTATATTTTTAATTTCAAAAAAATAATAAAGTCCTTTTTATTATTATTTCACAGAATTTATCCCTTTTTTAATTATTAGTAATAAAACATAATTTATTTATTATCATTTCATTATTTGAATAGTGATTTTATTTGTTAAATAAATTAACTAAAATGTTGTGAAGTGATCATCAATTTGGTTATCTATAATCACTGATTATCAATCAGTAAGAGTAATGTTTGGGTTTTTTAATTTAGAATATTTTTAATTTTATCTGGTAATATAAAATCTTTGCTAAATTTATAAATTAATGTAATTCGTCTAATTTTAATCTTGTGCTTCATTTTTTCCTATAATGTGTGAGAGAAATTGGTGATAATATAGCACATTTAGAGTGAATAATGGTTATAATTAAAATTTTGTTCAGTGATGTTTAGAGTATACATAGAAGTATCATAAATAATGATAAAAACAAAATAAAATTTGGTCAAGTTTTATAGACATCTTAAGATTTACAGACTAGACGTGAGGGTAAATAAGATTTTCAGATATATATTTAATTAAAAATTTGATTCTTCGCATCAATTTCAAGAGAGAATCATAGTATTCTAACCATATAAATAAAATTGACTTTATTTTATTTTTAAAAATACATTTTTTCTAATAATCATTTTTACTATAACTTTAGTTACTATACGACAAAGTGCTTTACATATAAATGCCTAAAGCTAATTAAAGCTAATTAACTGTTTTATACTGTTTTAGTATATCCACACATAGAGAAGTACACACACGGACATACTGATAGTCATCTTATTATAATTAATGATTAATTTATGATTTTTATAAATCTGTACTTTTATTGTCGAACGAATTATTTCTGGTGTAATCTTAATTAAATCTCACTCTTTAACTCGGATCCATAACTTTGAAATATAAATTTTCATATAATTTTGAGTTATTTTCAGGTATTTTTTTATTTAAAAAATCTAAAGTTTTTGAAGCTAAAGGATATTTTATTTTTGATCTTTAAAGAGAAAATATATTTCTATTTTAGAAAATATTTAACAGTTAATAAAACTTTTAAAAATAAATTTTGAATAATTTATTTTGAATAATAATAAAATGAATTATACTTTTTAAATTAAAATATGTGCAAACAATTCAGTAAAATTTTGTTTGATTAAGGCGTGAAGAATTGAGTTGCAAAGTATATCTGTCCCTAATTCATGAGCGAAGTAAAATCTATATACTCTCCAAATTTTATGTGCACTTGATTTTGCGTACGTTTGAGTTTTATATACAAAAATAAAAAACCAAAATTGTTATATTATTTGTAATTAATGTAAAATAATATATTTAGTTTTATGAACATTTGGATTTATGTAAAAATTTTCCGAAATTACAGTTATACATAAAATCCAACTTGGAGTGTATAGTTGGAGTGCAACTTAGTATATAATATGAGATGTCTATAGACTCTCTAGCTATAGACTCGGAACTGGCCAGAGGTACCCCTACATGGCATATATATTTGTGACCAGCATGGTCTGAAAGGTACGGTAGGGGGTCGGTGGGTAGGGTTAAGGAGGGTCTTTGAGGGGAATTTAGGGTTGAGAGTGGTTATTGAACTCAGAATCATGTACTGAAGAGAATGAAATGGGATTATAGGGGGTGAGGGGTTCATCGGTAATAAACTATACCCGTGTGTTAAAAAGGGCTGCAAAGCTAGTTATTTCTTTAAATCTAATTTTATGAATTGTTTATTTCTTAATGAACTTTTATATTTTTATTGTAAATTTTAATAATTTAAGATATTATAATTCTTAAAAATTTATGGAAAAATTAGAAAAACTAAATACAAATTGAAAATTGCATATTAGATCTGCTAATCAGAAGGTAATCCGCTTACATGTTTAGATGTTGCTATAAATTTGCTCTGAGCTAAGATTCAGGTGCGCTATTATTAAATAAGCAAAATGATGTACGTATCTCGAGGCCATTTGGCGGACTTGATAGAAGAGTTGGTCTACAAATCGATAGCGAAGTTTTTTGCAAATAAATGTATTGAACATCCATGAGTGCTCTTCACATTTCCTGCCTTTGCTGGCAAATCCGAACCAACAATAAATAGCTTTACTTTGTTTTGCATTTTATTTATTTTACTTTTCCTGAAGACACGTATTTTATTGAGAACATGTTCGATCAACTATTTAATGCGCGACTCTTAGCACTCAAATAAACAGATTTCTAGAATTATTGTAAAGAAATGAAAATACTTAAGCTTTATTATTCCTCTTTGTTTTTTTTAAAGAGGAAACTGCAAGTAAAAAATGTTTTCATTGTGAAAATAAATTTAGGCTAAAGTTTTTTTTTGTTAATCTAATCGAACTCGATTAACACTTATCGATAATAGCAGAATAAACTTTTATAAATAAGGGTAAATTTTTATAAGTAAATGTTGTGCTGTATATTCAAATTCGATTTCTACATTGTTTTAGCCTTAATATTATTTGTGTTTATTTATAATAAAATTTCATATTATTTTATTAATTTTAGAGTATAATTACAAAAATAATGTTATAAAAATATTTCCTTCTATTGTTTGTTATGCTTAAATAAAATTATATTCTCTAATCTCAATTCACTGAGAAAGGAGAAAATTTCTTTTATAAATATTAAGTAATTTTAAGCGCAACATTTAATTTAGATAATTTTTACTGTACTAAATTTACAAAGCTATGCATCACATTTAAATTGATTTCTATTTTTAACGCACATCATTTCTTTTTATAGCCTTAATATTATTCAAAAAACTAAATAAAATTAAGGACTAGTTTTAAACTGCCTATATTTACAATAAGTCAAAGCAATGGTAAAGTATAAAAATAGAATATTAATACGTAGTTTGTATTAGTATCATATAATTTTACTTTATGATTGTTCAGTTTGTAATTAACAACAATCATATAAGATATATATATATATTATATAAGTAAATTTATTATTGTTATTAAATATAGATTGTTAATTAAATTAAAATGTTAATAGTTGATACCAATAACATATATTTTCATATATTTTAGTGTTAATGATTGAGTATTCAGGACTTGACTCTAAAATACTGTACACAAAATACCTTAATTTTGAAAGTGACAAATTTGCTTATTTAAATCTTATGTTAATCCTGATTAACTTTTTGGTACTTTTAAATACATTGAACTAGTTTTTGCATTCAGAGTCAGGCAAGTTTTAAATCCTCAAATTTTAATATTACTTTTTTGTAAATCTATTTTGAGAGATATAGCAAACCAATGATTAATATTTGTTTTTATTATTAACGCAGATTATCCATTAAAGCCACCATAATTGTCCTCAAATGGTAAAGTATATGACATGATTTCATTTAACAAGATTGAAATACTTTTATTGTAAAAGTTTTATCTTCTCAATGCAAGTTTTATTGAAATGATCTAAAAATAACTTGCATTTTATTTATATATTGTGTTATTTATAAAGTGGAGCAATATTACTGTACCGAAAGTGTACTATTGTTGAAAATGAATCAAATTTCTTGCAAATGTGAACGAAAATACTATAAAAATGCTACTTTATTAACATTAAAATATTACAAACTCATCGAAAACATAAAAAACAAATGATAATTACTTATATATGAATTAAAAGAATCACATGAAGTCTCATCACATACATTATATGCTAATTTAAAACTATTAAAATTTCGTTATCTTTAATAAAATACTGTCATATATGTCTTTTAATTCTAATTAAAATAATGCGTATTAATTTTCTTAATGTGAAATTTACAGTTAATATGTTTACAGTTTTATAAAAAAAATATGAAATATATACTTTGATAAAAGTAAGATTTCAACATATATGTTGAATATGTTCAACATATATTCAAGCGGTGCCAGACATGGCCGAATCAAATTTGGTCACCATATCAGTTCTCGGTGAGCGCTCGTTCATCACTTCACTTTGATCGCCACTTTTGTTAGAAAACTTTTCGGGTATGCATGAAATTAATTGATTAAAACCGTCTCGATATTCAGGGCTTAATTTGATGTACAGAATAGGATTGATGACAGTGTTGGCCATTCCTATACAGCCACTAATCATGTGGAATAGTATGGATGTGTTCTCGGGCTGATCGTAATACGGCATCATATTGATGCTGATTAAGCTGATCCATAGGGGCAGCCAAAAGATGATGTGAAACAATGTGATGGTGAGAACCACATAAGCCGATCGCTTGTTTCGGTCGGCAAACACCTGGTACTGGCCCTCAATAGTGGCGTTGCCTGAGAGCGTGTAAATGATGGGAACGGCGAGCAGTATTTTGCCGATTGTGGGAATGAGAAAGGCGAGCACTATCGTGAACCAGATGTAGGCCTCCCGACTGGCTCCTGTCCAGAATAGGTCACAGTGAGTGATGCTCGTGTTAGGAACTGTGTAAGTGGATGCGTGATAAAAAACTGGACCAACGGCTGCCGCGCATGCCGTCCACGTGAACGCCGAGACGAACTTAGCGTTGAACGACTTTTTATAGCACGAGTGCGATAGAGTGGGCTTCAGAATGGAGAGATAGGTATCGGCCATAACGACGAATAAGAACAATGAACTGGCGAAGCGGTGAATGGCTCCCTTCGAGAGTAACAACTTGCACATGAACTCGCCAAACGGCCACGAGTTGTTCCAGATCGAGATCAGGAACACCGGCACTGTCACCACGTAGAGCAGGTCGGCCACGGCCACGTTGAACAGGTACGTGTTGGCCACGCTTCGCACGCGCGTCTGCCGCACGTATATCACCACAATGAGCAGATTGCCGATGATGCCGAGCAGGGCCGCCATGTAGTGGAACATCTTGGAGAACTCGAGCGCCGCCAACACGGTCTCGCTCGGACCCGACACGTTCATGAACTCGACCGAGTCCTCGAACTCCATCAGCTCTTTGAGCGTCTCGTTGTGCAATATAGCCAACTGTGTTGCGTTCAATTCTTCCATGTCTTCGACTGATACACAAACAGAGAGAGAGAAAACACGAGACACTAAAACATACACACAAACAAGCGCTTCGTCCACGTTCTCGATCTCGCAATTGAACAACAATTGAAGAAAAGCTAAAAGTTTACTACCATTTAGTTGGAATCAAAACGAGTACATTATCCAGTTTTGGCAGACCCACTAACCTTCATAGATAACTTGTTCATGTGTTCATGTGTTCATCGCCACATCATTTCGTTCTCTACTTCCACTTTTTTCTGCTTCTTTTTTTAAATCAGAATGACTTTTCTGTGTTTAGTGAACTGCGTTTACTTCCACTCACAAAACAATAGTAAAACACAAATTTTACACAGTTTAAAAAACATTTTTATTTTGCAGAACTTTTTCAAAATTAATTTAATTATACAAAATATTATCCATAATTATTAATATACAGAACAGATTATATAACTCTAAGTTATAAATATTTTTAATTTAAAAGTTGAGTTATTTCTGGTGTTAATATAATTTTATATACACTTAAATCAATTTTTTTACTTTATTTATTTTACATAATTTACTTATATTTTTACATTTAACATATTCAACTGTTAACTCTTATGTTTAATTCCTACTTTTGAATCGGGGGTTAGTTTTTTTCAAATTTAAAACTTTGTAGTTTAGAATAAGTTAACTGTTTTACCATCAATCTATGTAATGATAATTAAATATAAATATAGCCACAAATTAAGTGAGTGTACTAAATATAGTAAGAATAATAGATTCTTCTTAAATAAACAGATTGTTCTCTCTATTTTTGATGTTTTATTATCTTTAGCGCTGATAATAGATCTGATGGCATCATAACATTTATAGGACTATTTGCAGAATAAGAGCAAATATTTTAATATAATAGTAAGAAAGTTGTATTTATCAAAAACCAATTTTTAAATTACTTTTTAATTATCTTTATCATTGATATTAAAACCAGTATTTAAAATATTAAATTTAATTTATATCATTAATATCAACAGTCAACGACCGTTATTATGAACCACCGATATTATAAAGATATTATTGCTAATGTTACTTAAACATCGTTACTATATTATTGTATTACTAAATTACTGTATTATCTTTAGATCATATTTTGGTAAAACGGGTTAAACATTCGTCTATTAATATTTTAATGTAATTTTTAAAATAATGATTTTGCAAATAAAGACTAAATATTTAAATCAATCGAAAAGCGTTTTAAAACTTTATCAGTTTTGGTTTGATATACTAACTTGTAAGTACAAGTTTAGAAAGCAATTCATTTATATTTCACTTCATCTATAATTAAACTTTAAAACTGGGATAATGATTATTTAATGCTTCAGTAGCAGTACAGGAGTAATACTACTAATTTAATCATTTACACGAGTAAGAGTTAATTAATAAATTAACTATATATTAGCTAAAATACGATTAGAAGAATTTTTTGGATTCTTTATAAAATTTCATGTATATTTATAAATATTTTATATGCAAACATATATTTATTTAGCACAGTCTATTCATATGTAATATTTTCAAAAAGTTTTAGTCAAATTAATTCAGTTGTTTTGTTTTCACTCACTGAGTTTTAATAGCGATTAATATCTTGCATTTGAGCAGATTTAATATCACATTTATTATAAATGAAAGACAACTTACAATTTATAAATATAAAATATAAGTGATAAATTGTACATAAATATAATTATAATTAAAGCATGAAATAATTTTGCAGTATATAAGCATATATTTATATGCTTATATACATAAACATATATATAACGCATGGATACAAAATAAGGGACCATTTAATTTTTATTGATAAAAAATTTGAGAATAACCCTAATTAAACAAAATTTCCACCAATTTATAGTACGTTTAATAAACAATAAAACATAGTTAGTTAATTACAGAAAACACGTCATTATCAGCTGCATTATGAACTTTCGTCTTAAGATTTTTTCATAGCTCTTTGGCAGTAGTTTCAGAGCTCTTATTTGGTATATATGGTATAATGGTATCATTAATTTAATTTTATCTGCAAAATATTTATAATTATCACATGTACAGCCATCCTCATACACTTTTTGCTTTAAATAAGCACAAAAATTTTCAATTGGCATTAATTGTGGTACATTTGACGGGTTAATCTATTTGGGTACGAAAATTATGCCTACAGCTTCATAAATCTGAATTATTTTTCTGGTGTAATGTCCACTCGCAATGTCGGCCCAAAATGTGTTTATTCCATCGTTATGATGCAAATCATTGAAATATTTTATTGGATTACTGTGATTAGGTTTGACTGTGAAGATTAAATTTTCTTCATATTGATCGCTAACTTAAACAAACTTCTTTAACAACGAATTCAAAACATTTTTTTTCTATAGTTATCTGATTAGCATTATGTAAACCAAATGCTGATTGTCTATTAAGGCTGACTCTATCCTTAATACGTTTTAAACATCTTTAAATATCATTTTGTAAATATATTCTGATATTTACAATTTTTCATATTTTCATTTCACTATTATTTTAAATGAAAGTGTCGATACGTTTTCTGGTCTCTTCTTCTTTAAATGCTGACATCGTAGTCATACAGACATAAAATCAAATCGATGAATAAATAAGTCTAATACATATTAATTATCACATCAAGACTCAAAGCAATAGCAATCAATACAGAATTAATTCATTGATAACGATTTGATTTTAGTCTCATTTTTTCTATTCATGCGTTATACGTATTTAATTACGAATTCCTTTTATACTTCGAATAGTTTATTGATAAATAAGGGCTGAATATAAAGAAGAGAAACTGAGATTTTCGGATAATAAGAAAAATTATTAAATAAATGTCATTAATAATTAACATTATATTTAGTGATTATATTAAAAGTACAATTTATTCTGAATAAATTTTCGAATTTGAAAGAAAATTTGATCTTTATTTAAAATGTAATGTTTTCAAAATCAACAGATTTACACGTTTGCATTAAAATATTTTAACGAGTAATACTTATAAATAGTAATAATTGATTTTAAGTAATTTTTTTATTTACACAATTTTTTTAATCTAATGAAGTTTTAATCTTTAAAAGAAATCGTTTAAACCTATGGCTACAAACGCGATATTTTTAAATACGGGACAAATTTTTCAAAATAAGTTATTTTCCAGAGAGAAAACGGGACAAAATATTTTTATAACGGGACATATATTTATGTACAATTGTTTTAATAATTTACTTTTAAGTTCATATTTTACAGATTTTCACAGTTTTTGATTTGTCAAATAATGACTCCTTATCCTAATCAATGTTTAATAACCCAATGATTTTAACATGAATTAAGTTTTTTATCTAAATTAAAAATTGTAAATAATTTTAATTTTAATAATATAATTTTAAAGAAGTGTCGTCAAAATAGAATAACTATTTATATAAAAATAATAATAATCAAAAGCTATTTGATTTGATTTTTAATTAATTTGTGGAATTCATAGAATCTAATAATTTAATTAAAAATAAAGTCATTTATAAGACACTTAATTATAATTTGGAAACAATAACTAATTAATGCATATAATTTGTTAGAAAATGTTTGCTATTTCATCAAATATAGACGAAACATACATATATTAGAAATACAATAATTTAGTTGAAATTTATGCGTAAAACGCAATCTATTATTCTAATTATGTCTTAGATTTGAATTTAAAATAATTTAGATTATGATTGTATTGAAGACAATAAAATGTGTTCATATCATTAAAAACTTATAAATAATTCAATTTTTAAATATCTTTAAAAATTACATTTTAAAAATCAAACTACAGTTTGATATAAAATGTAATTATAATCGTTTTTAAAGGCATCGTTCGTATAAGTAAAGAATCCTCATTAAGCAAATTTTATTATTACTGCCATCTATTATATTAATATCCCAAATGTCTTTTCGTTTTACGATACTTTTTTAGCCTATAATCTTAAACTTTAGAAGTCAATTGTCATTTAATTTAATATATTTTATTAAATCATAAGTTTATGTAAAATTTCATTATTATCAATTGTAAAAATTATGTCTTACCTCACTTATATCTTGCTCTTAAAGAAAAAAGTTTTCAAGTTATCAATTTTTATTTTATCTTGAGATTAATTGCGCTTTTTATCAGTTTATTTATGCTAAATTGATTAAATTAAAGTTTTGTCTCAATACATACAATAATTATTATAGATTATAAATTCAGGTAAAGTACAAAACTTACTTTTTAAGCCTCTTTTCCTTGGTTTGTAAAATTTTTTCTTAAGATCTAGAAATATTATTTAAAGGTCAGTTAAAATTTCACTGTTAATCAGACTGAAAAAATTTATAAATATTCTGACAAAATATTATCTTAAATAGTCTAAGCATCGAATTAAATCATTGTAAATAAGTTTAAATAATTTTTATAATTTAAAAATAAAATTTTAATTAAAGTTTTAAAAGATCACAAACAAGAGAGAGAGAGAGCTATTAATTTTATTTAAATTTTTTCTTGACTAATGAGGTAAATAAATAAATAAAGTATCATTTAATATATGTATTGATTTTGAATCATTTCTGATAAATCTATGTATAGTTTTTATATTTACCATTGGTTTCAGTTTAGGCAAATGTTTTAATTTTATAAAATTATTATAATGTTTGATACTTTCAAATTACCTTTTAAGGTTAAAAAATATTATTTGTAAATTTGCTATTACTAATTCTTGAATTAAAATAAACAATTAATTATAAGTTATGTTTAGGTATAAATAAGTTTTTACTTAAGTGTACGTATAAGTATTCAATATCTAAAAGAGCTACAATTAGTTAAATCATGTTTATAATCATTTCAAGTGTTAGATTTATCTCAATATCATAGTACAATTATAGAAATGATTCAATACTTAATATTTTGCAGTCATTTAAATTTGATGTTATATAAATGCATGCAATGTTAAATTTTATTTAAAGTTAATTTAATATTAAACAGTTATGTATTATTTAGAAATTTATGTCTCGAATAAAAATATGATATTTAAATAAATTAAAAATTAAAATAACATAAATGTGTAAAACAAAGATCTATTTTGCTGTTATAACTGTTACTTTTGTGAAAATCTTTTAATTACTTTTGAAGTAAGAATATTTTGATAATTTTTTGATTTATAAATATAATGATAATTATACAAAAAAAATAAGTTATATTAATTTATAACCAATTTATTTATTTTGGATTAATTATTATATACCTATCCTCTATATTTAATAAATTTATTGTATTTAATATTTAATTTAATTTATTGTATTAAGTATTAGAATGAAAATATCTTTACGGCGAACTAGAGTTAAATTGTCAATAGTAATAACTTTTATAAACTTTTACTGCTTACACGAGTTGATTAAAGCTTAATTAAGCTCATCTTAATTATTAGATCTTGTTTATAACTATTGATTACAACAGAAATACTTTATGACAGAAAGATAGAAATAAGTTTGTAAATTTAAGTTTGTCAGCTGTCAGTTGTCGACAAACTGCTGATATTTACAAAAAATGAACTTTTATTTACTTAGTAAATATTAATTACTTTTCATCTTAGTCTATATCTTAGCATTTTTATTGATATTACTTTAAAATTACTTTAATATTGATGGTACAATTGAATAATTTGTAATACTGTATGTTTTATTGATTATGCAATATTAAAACTTCAAGGAAATTATATATATATGTTGTGCACTAAAATAATATAACTTAAAAACTCATTTTGAATATAATTTAAATTCATGATGTCTTTTAAGATATACTTAATGGCAAAATATATAAATATATACAAGTATTTCATACTAAAGTATTATTTAGATAACAATTAAAACTATTAGAATATTTTTCAAAATTTAATTATTGAAGAAAAAATTAAGATAAGATGCACTTTAATAAAAAAGCGCGTTCATAAACGTAAAAGTTATTTCAAATTTAAATACAAACTTCTCTTTAAAAAAACTATATTAATTGTAAAATTTTGTATACACAAAAATATTACTAATAAATTGGTTAAATAAAAATTTAAAAATATTATATGATAATCCTTGATATGAATTACGTATTACATAATTTTTCGGTTCAAGGAAGTCTCTATAGAGCTTCATAATTGCAAATACTGTAGTTTCGACATAAACTAAATCAAAAGAAGCTGTGATATTAAAATTATTATCTATATTTATATTATATATTATTATATTATTAATATATATATTAATATATTATTATATATTTATCGAGGGTAACGTAAGCTCACTTTTTTCGCGCTTTATCTATTTTATTTATAATATTAAATTTATATTTATTTTAGTTTTTTATTTTAATTACTTATCCAAACAATAGTTTCTAATAAAATTTCTTAATAACACATTCCAAAAATACTTTACAAAACTAAACTAAAGTAAAAAGTCTAAAACCGCTTATTAATCTACATTGTCCAACATATACCACTTGTTTGACAATTCTTTCATAAAAGTGTTTTAAGGTGGCATTAAATCTTGCCTATATGGAGGGCCTTTCCTTTGTCGGGTTGGGGTACTGACGGACGGACGGACATCTCAAATCCATTCACTTATTTTTAGTGATTACTTAAAACGATTGTAGTCAAATCATTATAAGAACCAATTTTTAATTATTCAAACATATTAATTTTGTTTATTGTAACATTAAACATATATTTCAAGTCACGACCATTTAATCATTAAAATATATTTACACGAATCTTTAAAATATGTCAGCAATTAATGAAAGCAGTTATTAAATTAGGCATAAAGCGAGCTAATGATTAGCATTTTCAAAAATTATTTGTCGTGATTCTTAGCTTATCTTATATAATCAGAAATTCATATTTTAAAGTTAGATATTTTTATTTAATATATTTGCTTATAAATATAATAGATTAAGAAGTAAAATTAAACCATATAACGTTGAAAAATTATTTCTTACTATTTTTCCAGATATAATTAATATTCATTAAATTTGCGTAACATCATATAATTTTCAACATTAATTGGCATATATAGTTTCGAATTAAACATTTATAAAACTAGTTTTACTTCGTATAAAATAAATGAGTCTAACATCTATAAAAACAAAAATTTTTATTAATATTTTAATTTCGAATATATTTAATCTGATTTTGGTAATAATTGTAATTTTGTTTATTTATTTTTGTTAGATGGCTGTTGACTTTAATAGTTGATAAGTAACTAAATTAT
>JAQIYA010001134.1:0-14375 GCA_034699355.1 Microtritia minima | reverse complement strand
CAACTTAATATAAGCTCGCAATTTGTATACTAATCTTGAAAATTTTTTGATCATAATTGTTGGTGTTTTTTGTTTTATTCACTTTAAACTGACTTAACTCCCTTAAGTCTCTCAGAAATACAACTGTTCATTAATTTGCAAATTATTGTGTAAGTAATGAAACAGCAGAAACAGTAGTGCTGAAACAGTATAATTGCTATGTATATATGCATAAACTTAATATTTTTTGTTTTTTAAAATGTGTTAAAGCTATAAAATTTGTTTATAATATTTTTACTTAAAATTTTTATTCTATGTTAAGAAAGTTTATTTTTATTGAAAGCAATATTTTACTTTTTTTTTGTAATCATAATTAAAATTTATCTATTTTTTAGTAATTAGACATACATTTACAGTTAAAGAACAAATAATTAAATTAAAATTCAAAGTTTGTAAAAATAGAAATATTTCAATAAGTTTATGAAATTTTATCAATCGGTTTAGTTCTTTAAGATATGAAATCTAATTTCTCGAAATATCAATTTATCTGAGCAATGTTTAAGATTTACTTTAATTATATAATGAAAATATTTTTCCAGATGAATATATTTCTTTTGAAACACACTTATTAAAGCAAACACTATTTTTATCCTAATAATACTCTACATATATATAAATATGGCAACGAATATTTCGCGATACCATTACGAATCGCTTATGTAATATTTACTTCTTCTTTATTATTATTTAATTTGGCCAAAAATACTGCCACTCGACAATTGATTTCCATTAGCTTCTAACTTATTTGTTTGCCATCTCATCTCCCACTCAATCACTTCGCCCGTTATTTTTCTTAATCAAATTATTATCTTTTATTTGCCAATTGTTTCTATAAACTTAATTTCTTTATTCGATAGTAATAATAATTCTCTCCGGTTTTCATGGGATTTGAGTTGTTTTTTCTTGCAGACGCGTTATCGTTAGAATTAGATCGAGAAAGTTGTGGTACAGTTGTCTGTTTACTAAAATAACATTTTATGTTACGATCAAAAATTGAATATCAAGAAAAGAAAAAGTAAAAAGAAATCACTAAAGTTATAAAACGTTATGAAAGTTTGCTCTCCTCTCATAAGCGGATTCTCGTTTTTCCGTCTCAAATAAGATTTTAATATTTTTACATTTTTTTCCTATGTGTTGTTTGAGCGCGATTTAGATGCATAAATATTTAAAACAAAATTTTATCGCACAGGATATCTTCGAGATGTCTAATTTAACTTTCATATCGATGTTAGTTTTGTATATATAATGCATAACTAAATCGCATGATAATGGTTGCCGCTTATCATATCTTACGAGCAAAATAAAAAAAAAATAGTTTGCTGATCGTGTTCTTATCGATTGAGTGAATCCATTGTGATCTGGTCCGCGATCTCGCATTCTAATAATATTTTAAATTACTTTTGCGCCGTATTAACCATTATTTATTTTCTATTTAGTTATTTCTCTCATTTTTTTGGTATAATTTTTTTGTTAGAAAAAAACTAAATTTAAAAAATGATATTTAAATTCTTGTTCCTATGAATTCATTGTTACGCGCACACAATGGCAACGCAAAATCAAATATTATTCAGTGTAATATTATTTAAATTGACTATAAATTTAAACTTATTATGTTTGTGCAGCTGTGGTTCTGGCCATTAGCCTCACTCATGTTTTTTTATAACTACTCACGAAAAAAGAAAAATGATTATATAATTTCCGAGCATTATTATTGTCAATAATGACAATTTGGACGTGAGTTATGTCTCTATTATTAATTGATTCATCAAATTTATGACTGAGTCTTATTTCTGGCTTACGCTCAAGTAGTATCTGATCCGCAGGCTCTATATCTTGTTTTAGTCAATATGTCATCAAATGGTAATCCTTCTAATCGAAGCTTCCGTAGTGAAGAGGAGACGATTTATCCCAAAACGCGTTCTCCTCTTTTCCAATCTGTCTTAAATAGTTGATTAGAAGTAATGCAATATCTTTGGAATAACTTATTAGATTGAATGCTATTTAGTTAATAATTATTTCGATATATGAAATAATTTTTTATTTGTTAAGTGTTGTTTTAGCAAATTTATCTATACTTACACTGTGTTTGTTATAATCCTATTTTAATATGAACCGAATTTAATTCGTAGAGTAAATATTGAGAAAAAAGCATTATTAATTAATTTTATAAAAATTATGGTTTGATAAGAATATACGAATATGTGCTTTAAATTAAATCTTATTAAAATTGTTTTCATTATAAAATTTAATTAACTATATAGTAAATTTCAAATTTTGATAATAATAATAATTTAAATTTGAAATCAAATGTATTTATATTAAGTAAGTTTTAAAATCATTATTTGTAAAAATAGAATTTGTTACAATTTTATAAAATTTTTAAAATTTAATTAAAATTTATCGTTTAGTATAAATTTTACAATATATTGATTATTCGCAATAAAAAGTTATAGAAATTATTTTTTATTTCTCTCCACACCATTGTCTCGTATATTCTTTTCAATAAATATTCAGCACACATATGCCATTTTTATAGCCCTGTGCTTACTATCTATTCGTTTTATCAAAAATTCTCTTATTTTTAATATAAGAAAAATCTGTGACGACTTGATTGAGAGAAATAAAAAGCAATGCATGAATACTCAATTTGAATGATGTTAAAAGGGAGAAAAAATTGAAATAAAAGGAATATACTGTCACACAATGTAATAATTTGAATGCGTTTTTTTCCAAGAATAGAGAAAAAAATTTTTATTTCTTCATTTATAATTTCTTTTTATTATTATTCTGTCTTTTCTTCGTTATATTTTTCTCGCAAAATTTTTTTCTGGCGCTCATTTATAACGAGTTTGTTTACTCGAATTTTTCGCCTTAATTCTCCGCTTTAATCTCTCTCTCTTTTTGTAAATTTATCTTCTCTTTAAATATTGAAATGTCTAAAATAAATATAATCCCATATTGAAAGAGATACACCCATATTCGAGTTAAACAACACACTATGCATGTGATGGTTAGCGTAGGCATTGGTGAAGGTATGCGCCGAAATACGTGTTTCTCCTAATACGGCTAATCTAACTCTTCAACTAATTAGTACTTTATGGAAATTTGTATTAATTTATTTAAACAATTACTCGTGTGAAAGGCTTACTGTCGCTTACGCGTTATTTAACTTAGTTCTCTCCGAAACAAATACCTGATCTGCATAGTTAACGAATATATTTGTTTTTTTGGTCGACAGGCGAAGTCGTATTTGTAGTGAGATATAAGCATTAGCCCGTTCTTTATTATTATAATTATATTATTTTGGGGTGAATTAGAGGAAATGCTAAAATCGATGTACGCCTGCATTAGATTTACATTTGAAATGATCGCTACGAGTATATGACATTTTCGCTGTTCGTTTTGCTGTAAAATATTATTTGTTCTGAAGTTTGAATTGAAGATTTTATTCGCTATTTATATGAAGCAAAAATTTGAAATAAATGTTTTATTTTAATAAGTTGTATATATTTTATAAATTTTAATTTAACTAAATATAATAAAATATTCTTTAACATTCTTTACCATATCATCTAAATATACGCAAAAACAATATTGTTTTTGAAAATAATTCTGTTTAGACATATTAATAGCATGAAATAATAGAAATGCTGGCATAGAAATCATGAGACTGTAATTTGTTTTACTCGCTAATCAATTACACTATAGCTATGCCACTGTAATCTTGCAATTTCTCAAAGATTCTCAATAATTTGATTTATACAATATATTCTCGATATAACAAATTATCTCTGTATAATATTAGAATAATGTATAGCTACTAATATAAATGAGATAAACTATTGGAGAATTATCACACTGTAATATAATACTATGTAAGTTACAACTTATAAGAGTTATTTTTGATTGGTGGCAATTTAGTTAAGTGTACGTTAAGTTAGTTATCTTATGCCGCATCATATAAGGTTATTTTAGGCTTAAAATTTCGTTATTAATATTTAGTTTGGTTACAATAATTAACATTTCTTATAAGCTCCGTGAATGGCATATAAATTTTATTAATTATTATAATATACCTATAAAATATAATTTTTGGAGTAAATATATTTTATTTTCAAATACTTCTTATTAAAATGTTAATACTGTATTTAAAAAAATTAATTTTTAAAAACTTTAATATTTTAAATATTCCGATATAAAATTATTGATTTTACCATTTCTATAAATATTACTGGACTGTCAGTATAAATAAATAAAAGATAAATAAGTCGAACAGATATTGTATAATAAAACCAAATACGCAGATATTCAGGATATAAAATTTATTGCCTCTCTATTCTGAAACAATATCAATAGATATTTTTGTTTATTGCTGTTAATAATCTTAATTGCTTTTCATATTGATATTGAATAAAATATTTCATAAATCAGTTTATTATTAGATTTTATTGACAAAATATCTCATTCAAAATAAATTTCGCCAATATTTTAATATAGAATTCTGTTTTATATTGGATATGATTTTTTGGTTTACCTTTTTTAGAGTTTGCTTTTCCTTTTATTCATATATCAAAATTATGTCCGGCAAACAATGCCGAAGCGATTGAAAAAGAAAAACCGCTGCTAAAGGAGGATCTATTCTGTTGTGCGCAATCAAATGAAAACGGGCCTAAAAAAGCCGCCAAAACAAATAAACGCGAATTACTTGGCGTCGAGTCGAGGAAAGCTCTCGCAAATAAAAAATAATGTGACATTCACAACAACGGCGACAACAACAACCGCCCAAACAAATAACACTCTCTCCCTCTCATTCTCTCTCTCTCTCTTTGTTGAAATTAGGTTTACCACTCACTCGTATCTGTTCTTGTCTTCGGTTTTCCTTATCTATCTCTCTCTCTCTTCTCTCTTTCTCCATCTATCCATCTTTCTCTACTATCCTCTCACTCACTCGCCGCTGTATTTCTTTCGTCAGCTTTATAGCTGACGAGTCTTTTAACCGGTGAGAAAAATGGTTGTGCCGAAACAAATCCGACAGTTTGTCTCATTTTTTTTCTCTCCTCCTCTGCCTTTATATACACACTGCCATTTCTTTGACTCTCTTTGTGTACATACCAAGTATTACTTATTATTATTTCTAACTAAAGCACTTAAACAAGCAAACCAAGCGTTGCGTATTTTTTTCACTTTTTTCCTTTTTTTCCTTTTTGTATTTCGTTTAATTTGTTTGGATCTTTATTAACTTTGTACAAGTGTTTTGACGCCAAAACGAATACATTGTTTAATTCAGAGCAATACTATCGGGTATTAAAAACAGCAAAAAATAAAATAATTATTTTCGTTGATTAACGACTGCCGAGTATATTCAACGGCACGACTAAATTTTAATTGCAATTATAAGTTTACAATATAATCTTCTTTATGACGTAATTTTATACTCTTAATTATTTTTTATTTATAAGTATATTGTGTTTCTTTTATAAAAAATTATTTTAAAGTATAATCATTAATATTAAGATTTTTGAAACTCAATCCGTTATAATTTATTTTAATTACAGTAGTTTTTCTTTATAATGAACAGATTTATTCAGAAGCATTTGTTTTTGATATTTTAAATTCCCTTATTTAGTTTAATAGTTAATTTTTAAATATAAAATGTATTAAAAATAAGCGTAGAATTTTTTTTAATCTTTAAAATTTAAGAAACTACTAAATCATAGTTTAGGTTTTATATCTGTAAATTATATTTTGTTAAGTTTACACGAATCACCATAGAATTTGTTTTATTTGATCGTTTAGAAACAACTTATTGATTATTACGGATTATATCGTTGAGAAAATAATTGAACGTTAGCTTATGTGTCACAATCAATACTTATAAGTCTGCGAGTTTGAAGTGTAATAATTATTTATTATAAAAGTTTTCGTGGAGCAAATCAAAATGATTGTAACGTATTATTTAATATTAAATGGTTTTATTATAACTAAAAAAAATTTTCATTATATCGAAGTGAAATTTCAAGATAAAAGCAGTAACTTTTAAAATAATCCTTATTTAAAGACTCACTCGATGTCAAGGATGGCATTTAAATTTGAATTAATTGCCTTAAATCTATTTCTTTAAATATTTGAATTAAAATATTTGAATATAAAGATCATAATTGAAGTTAAAAATACAATAAAGTTAAAAAACTTTATGCAATTATTGAAGATAAAAGTCTAATAATCTATAATTTTATTATTATTAATGTTTAATTTTTAAATAATTATATTCGATTTGTTACATCAATAATGTGACATAATTTACTTTAAAAAATCTAAAACTTTTAAAATATTACTCTATTAAACTAAAAGCAATACTTAAATGTAAAAAAAAACTTTTAAGTTACTTTAACAATAAAAATTACATAAAATACTTTAGTTTTATATGCTTTCAAATAAAAATGCTAAGCCATTAATATATTGAGTTGACTGTATTGTTCGGAAGAGTCAAGAAAGTTGTGACGCTTTACTGTTTCTTTACTGTTTCTGTTGCTTTAATACGAATTCACTCCCAATGAATATTGATTTTCCTTGGCTTTGTTGGCGATGAATGCGATCACACTATCAGCAGTGGAGCTGCTAAATGCTTGAATTGAAAAAAATGAGACAAAATTATTGTAACATTTATTTGAAACAGGAGTCAAGAAAGTATATAATAATTTTCTTAACCAATAATTGAGTAAACAAACCTACAGAGTATAAGATTTTTGTTCTTTAATGTTCGTGAGTTTTGTGTTCGGAATTCATTTGTTAAGTATTTATTACGTAAATATCATTGAAATTGCGATACACTTGATTTAATTTTCATCACTGATATCTTAAATCACATAAATTCGCATCCATATGAGCTGATTTCAACATTAATTTTTCTATTCGCGGGTTACTTATTATCATTCATAAAGTTTAGTCATTTTTATATAATTTATTGATTATATTATAGTACCATTTATTTGTTGTTATTATAGTTTTTAACTAATAAAATTTTTTATAAATTTAATTTTATATATGATGAGACGGAGAGCTCAAATTCATTGAGCAATTTTTTTCGTCTCAAACTGATTCAAATATAACAAAATAAGGTAAAGTAATACAACGTATAACTTACACGCCATTGATTGATATTTTACTTAAAGTATTTGCATTTTATTTCAATAAGTTGTTTCCAAGTTTTTTTGTCGATCTTCATAAGCAAGAGATGAAAACACTTAAAACACTAGTAATACAGAATAAATTTCGTTTCGCATTCACAGTGTAAGCCCACGAATCGAGAATAGCTCGACTCACTTATACTGAATTGAAAGCAAGTAATTATCATAGTGTCTGCTCTATTATCAATGGCTCGCAATTTTTGTAAAATTTTGAGAATACATATATAGAGTGAATAAACCACTTTCAGATATATTGTGCGCTATTTAAGTAAATTATATTAAGTTTTCGTAAGTTTAGAATAGAAATGGAAAAGTTTTAATGTATTTACTATTATGGGATTTGATAGCTTATATCTAAGAATATATATATAACCTTATATATAGTGATGCACTTAAGCTTTGATCAATTTATTTTCCACTGATTTTATTATGTATTTTAGTATTTTTAAAATTAAACAAAAATCTAGTGTATTGTAAAGAAAAGAGTTAATATCAATAAATAGCACGGTATGGTTCTTGTATATAACTTACCCCATAATACTGTAAAGCACTGTAAATATATGTTGTCATATGCTTAAAACTTTTCAAAACTTAACTCGAAAGACCAATAAAGTAAACTAAAATTTATGGCCTCGAGATATGAAATAAAAATGGTGACCACTCTTATGAGTTTACTTTTCAAATTCAGTTTTTCCTCGTTTTCATTGAAGGAGAAGAAGCTTTAGCTTTATATAGATGTAGTTTTATATACCAAAAATACAGTTAACATTTAAAAACTACCTATAAATGAAAATATTTGAACAAAATTTATAATATAACCCTTTAATTAATAAACGTTTAGAATAATAAATTTTAAAAATATTAATTTCGTTTACACAGATGAGCAATGATTAGTTAGTTTGTATGTATAATCTAGATTTTATTTGTTTTTTGTTTTATGCAGAAATTAATTTAATTCTTGTCATTCAATTAAAAGTGAATTAAAACTTAACTTTTACTTATTAATGTAAGATAATCTATAAAAATCATGTTTATTTGAACAAATATAATTTAATTCGAAATTTATTAATTTTATTTAAAATATAAAATTTATTTACTAAAAATTCATTTATTCGAAACAATATTTTTGATTTAAAAAATACGCATACAATTTTAATGGCTATTGATTAAGTTTACAAAATTTATAATTACAAATAATACTGTGATACTTAAAATATATACTGTTAAACTCATTTAATTAAAATAGCTATTGTCATTTAAGTATGTGCTGTATGTGATAATCACATTTTTGTGCTGAACTTTTTCTAAGTTATAAATTATTTTGATTGAAGTAAAAAAAGGTGTCATTATATCAGTTAAAATTGATAAATTCTGTAATTTTTAGCGCAAGATTGCTGCACTTATTTAACGCATGTTTATGCCTATTTCTAGTAAAAATCAATTTTTCAAATACTTTATAAGTTGTACTTCATTTAGTTCTAATGGTGATATTTCGTACCACTATTACGATAAAGTACGGTATTTATATTTTTAGTCATTTATTTAAACGCTTGCCTTTTTTTGTTAGGTGTGGCATATTGTTCTGTAAGCTAACAGCAATTATTAATACGGTTTATAAAAGTCAATATTTCTAATTTCATAAAGAAGTGATAAAAATTAAAAATTTGTCAACTAATATATTAATCGTAAAACATTTCACAAAAATAATGAGCAGTCTTGGCATAGTTTAAGACAAATAAGTTAAATAAGTAAATCCCGGAATTAAATTATTTTTCTCCCATCCATACATCTGACGAAACAGCTAAACGAAAATCTTTTCATGAGAAGTATGGCAGATGTATAAACTGCGAGACGAGTATATTTAAAAAAAAGAGGAAAAGTTAATTTCGAAACTTCGAAAAGGCGTGCACTCCTCGACTCGAAGAGCGACTTAATTAAAGCGCAATGTTATGCACACACAAACGCAACCATTGAAACCTAAAAGTTATAGACAATCTATACTTCATTCTTGTTTTTTTTCTTTTGCTGTACCAAAGCTTCTCAAAGATTTCAAACTTTGGGAGCAATTTTGCAAATGGACATTAAATTTGTGTCTCGGCGAGCATTTACCTCAAACCTGGTGTGTATGTTATAGTTGATAACATGCGATCGCGACCATAATCAGCGATACATTTGTGATACATTATGTAAAAACAAAAAAAAAATTTGTGTTCCACTCGTGTATACGCTTAGACTGTAATATATTATAATACATATTAAAATTTACTCTACCTTTACTAATAATAAAAATAATAAAAATTTCAACGAACCACAAAATCGTATACGAAACTCATTTCTATGATTAATGACATTATATTCAACGTTTAAAATGACATTATTAGAAAAGTTACTTCGCTAAGATTAATGCTCTCTCTCTCTCTCTCTCTCTCTCTCTCTCTCTCTCTCAAAAATTTCTTTCTCTTCAATATTTCTTAGCGTTCAATATTTTTGACGATGAAATATATATATAAAATTTAAGGTCAGTCTCTTTTCCTCGATTTCGTATAACTATTTTTTTTTCTCCGGCTATGCAATTGTAAAATAAATTTTCTCGCTCTCTCTCTCTGCTCGATATTCGTTTGCATCTATAGTTGAATTTATTTCTTTCGAGTCTATGATGCGCTCATTCGATCTCATTCTCAAATATTAACGGGGAGTGCGAGACCTAAACATGAAAAGAAAAGTGGAGAAGACTTGCGAATCGAGTCTATGACACACTCTTAAGGGCTGCTAGAAATTGTATCCATTAAATACACTATATTTTTTGCTGTATCTTTTATGCGCTTAACTTTTTTTTATTTTATTATTTTTTATAATAAATTTATTTTTATTAGATATATATGTATATACGAATTGTAGATATTATTACTCATGTAAACTTTAAATTGGATTTGAATATGAAATTTCTTCTTTAGAAACGCATTTGAATAAATGGATATAACATAAATTTTAAAAGGCATCAGTTTATTGCGAGGGCATAATAAAATGTTTAATCTTCGAGAAATATATTAGAAAATTATGTATTTATTAATACAAAGTATATTTTTGTATTTGAATTTAAATAAATTACTTCCACAATAATAATCTAATTAAATGCTTATATTCATTATTTGAGTTATAAAAAAAATCTATATTACTTCTTCTGCATTGAAATTATAAAAAACTGTTTCAAAAAACAAGTTTTTTAAACATAAATAAATAGTTTATATGAATCTAATTTTTTTAAATAATTAATAAAATTTAAAACCTGATAAAAATATTTTAAGAGTGTAAAAATTTAATTAATTAACAAATAATTATTCTAAATTATGTTACAAATTATATTAATATTACAATATTAATCTTTGTATAAGAGCTCAAAATAAAATCTAAGCTTAGCTATAAACTGAACTCAAAATTAAATTACTTAAACTAACTGTATTGAGCTAAAACTTTTGCTTATAATTTTATGTTTATGAATTGTTTTATGTCATATATAAGATAGAAGTTATGTTTCATATCTTATTATAAAAATTTACTTTTTAAAAGAGTTTAAAAATAAACTTTTGCATAAACATGTTTAACTTGAAACTCTTAAAAAACTTTACTAAATATATTGAGCTTTATTACCCCACATATGCTTGGCTTATGTTATTCTCATATTACTTTAACTTCATTAAAATTTAAAATACTAATAACATTATGAAGTAACTATGCATATATAAATAATAATTTTCGGAATATTAAGTCAGATCTTTTATACTCTAGAATGATATCAGAATTTTTTTACAATAAAAAATATATCTTTGTGTTTATATTCGACTCTATTGATCGAGATATTCAACAAGACATGGCCGATAAAAGGCACACATTATAATAAATTATTATTGATCTCAATTTAGCAAAACTAACTCGAATGGTGTCTATTAAATAACAAACTATTATTTTGATTTTTAATGACATTCAAACTCAACGCTTGCCATCTTTAAAAACTATAGCCCTTATCATTATTACCTCTTTAATTAGCGAAGTATTAATAGAAGAAAAATAATTCCATAGATTTGAGAAGATTTCGCCATTAATCTTCTTACAAGTTCTTGAAAACCTTCTCCTAATGCTATTAACAGACACACACAATAGCAAATGATGTGAGCCATAGAATTGCCATACGAGACAGTCCTGTGTTAAAGTCTTGCGCCATTTTTTAAAAGTGACTTTATTCTGCAGCCTATTTCTAACTGCTAAAACTGGGCACATATTGAGCCATACATTTTGTCAGAGCGATGGTCAATATTCAATATATATATATTTATTTCTTTAAACTTTAAAGCTGTCCCTCGAGTCCAATAATGTGACTCGATTTCAGGGCATTTTGTGGCGCGCATCAAAAAGTATTGGTATCGTCTTAAATTCACCCGAAGAGTCTTAAAGAAGAAGAAAAAATATAGTTTATTGTGGATGCATAGCGAGTACTTACTTTTTCTTTCTCTTTTGTGGGGGCAAACGAAATGCTTTCGCATTCACGACATGCTCCTAACATTTTCACTTTAATTCTCTCTCTCTCTCTCTCTCTCTCTCTCTCGTCTCTACATTTCTATCTTATTACTACATGTCTCACAACTCACTGCTAAAACTTATACCTGCAACAATTTGACTCTTGAGGCCTTATAATATTACTTTTGAAATGGAGAAAATTTTTTTTTGGTTCATGTTTTAAACTGGATTGTTATATCACTAGAATTATTTATTGACACTTTTATTGTTTATTTATAGTGGAGTTAAAATTTATTAACAATTTGGTGAAATAATTTATTGTAAATTTAGAAAATAATTAATTTTTTTAAATTATATAAAAGTTTTAATTGTTATTTTATTTTAAAATTAATACTCGATCAATAATTTAAGTTTGAAATATAGACTATCATAAATAATGTCATAAAATATCAACCGTTTTCTCCATCGATATATATTTTTCCATATAAACTACAAAATATTTTACAAAATTTTATTTCCTTTAAAGGCAGCACTGCTTTGCTGCTGTAAGTTATTCAATTCAATTTTTTATATTTCTTCTTCTTCTCCTTCACCCGTTCCCGTTTGAATTACCACTTTTAATACAAAGGCGAACAATTTTATTGACGCGTTGCCCATAATGTGGTACAACATAATGAATTTCTTGCGCTGAAAAATAGGCTGTTTTCGAGAGAAGAAAGTTAGCAGAAAGAGAGAAAAAATAAAGGAAAAAAATGTCGAAATTGTTTCCCATTTATATTTCTGGCTTCTCTTTCTTTTTCTTCTCCCCTATTCTGCACACTTGAATCTCGAAAGAAATATATATATATTGTCAAATTTAACTTATACTTGTATATGTTATTGAAATCTATATACTTCTGTGTCTGTGTTTGTATGTATGCACTTCTGTCAATTTATTTACATTTCCAACACTTGGCCCGAAACTCTCGATAAAATTTCAACAGCATTTTCCCATTTGGCCAGTAAAAAATGTTGGCTCAACTCTCGAAATGAAAAACTTTGCTTAATAACTTTTTTTTTATGTTACAAGATTTTTCTGCTCACTCTATAGCGCGAGAAATCCCTTTTCCTTCAGTAATCAAATAATTTGACAAATTTTCGCACTCATTTAGCGACAAGACATTACTCGCTTATCGACCAAACGAGTGTCCAATCAAAACGCAATTGTCATTCAATTTTTTCGCCTGTTTTTTATACAGCATTTCCTAAGAGCTCTCTCTCTCTCTCTCTCTCTCTCTCTCTCTCTCTCGACTCTAACAATGTTAACTTTGTCACTGTATTCAACTAAATAAGTATTAAGTTATACCAATTTCTTGTTACACTGTTTAAGTACGAAAGTATTTACTTTTCCTCTTTTTATCTCTCTTATGTTTCTTTGGCTTTCCTTCTCTTCTCTATTTTCCAAATCGTATTATAATATTTATTTTTTCTCTATCTCTCTATGTGTGCGCACTCTTTCCTACAATTTTTTAATTGAATTCAAAGTGCGCCTAAACTTTTTTGCCTGATTTCGCCAGTAATAAGTTTCTAAGAGAATTTATTTCGATACACTCAATCTTAAGCGCTAGGCTTAGCGCTATTTATTTAACTATTTCCTATGTTTTCTCAAAATTTTCATGTCTCAGCGATATATGGCTGGCGAAGTCAAATGAATACAATTACTCTAAAATGTTATCCGCATTATAAAACGCGAAGACGGCAATTGCTCTTTCGTGCCGAACGGCGAAAGCGTGCGAAAAAGAGAAACTTTCAGTAAGTCTGGCACTTCTCTCGCTGTGTGTGTTAGTGTAGAGTGCAATAAAAGGAGGTTTTAAAGAATTGCAGTTAATAAATATTCTTTCAAAAAAATGCACACCAAGTTATTATAGTTAAAGCGTAATAATAATAGAGTAAGGTTTTAAGACGTTTTTTTTCGCAATCTGGAGTATTTCGCGAAGAGTTTCATAATTTTTTATTTTATAATAATGGAGTGTCTCACAGATTTATTGCGCAGATTGATTGAAATTTATTTTGGTTAATGTTTAAATAAATATATCAAAAAAAAAGGTTGACTTTCATAATTTCAGGTAATGAATTCGTATTAATATTTATTATCTGCTTTTTTTTTATTTATAAAAAGATTTAATTAAATAAATTTGCATTAATCGCCGCTATCGAACATTATAACGGCATACTTAATTAAATTTATGCTAAAATTGTGACTGAGATTTCGATTTCGGTGTTTCGCTTGTTATGCAAACGACATATTAAGCTGCGTTTAATGACACTATCGCTGATTTATTCAGTAATCGTATAACATTTTTATTTACATAATGATTAACTTTTTAAAAAACAAGAATTGGAATTCATATTCAAAGTAATACTTATAGTTATTAATTTATTTATTTACGGCAAATATTTATTTTAGTTGAAAATTTTTTGAAACGCATTTATTTATTAATAATTGATTAGAACTTGATTTAAGTTCTAATAATTAATATTTATATACATGTAATAAGAATTTTATTGATAACCGTAATGTTAATGTTAATTTAAAATATCTAATATAACCAATTATATTGTAAAGGCGTCATTATTATCATTAATAATACTTATCTA
>JAQIYA010001133.1:0-14385 GCA_034699355.1 Microtritia minima | reverse complement strand
CATCCATACAGCCATCCATACATCCATACAGTTATCGCATTCTTGTTTGCTTTAGCTTTGCGTTACTCTCCTTCTCTCCTGCACTCACTCAACATCGCTATATTTAGTACAGATTGTGGTTAATTCAGTAATGTTTAGTAGTGTTCAGTTTCATTATGTTTTCTTAAGTTTGTTACTTTTAATAGTGAAATATGACACTTGATTATCAGAAATTCAAGAATTGATATCAATTTTGTAAAGTTTTGAAGTTTGTTTGCGTTCACAGCAATTAATGATTTATTTAAATAGTTGTGTTGTTTTATATCTGATACCAAAGTTGAAGTAATTTGCAAATAATATATGACATTAAGCTAATAATGAAATGCAATGCAATTATTTGATGCAAACATTCATTTGTTTAGATAATTAGATAAACTGGAAAATAGGAGAATGACATCGAGTGGTGGACAACCAGTGAAGAGCGCACAGAAGCGCAATCATTCAAACCATTCAAATGAGTCTGCCTTTGATTGCCAGACAATGCATTCTCGTCGCACGTACACTATTAATAGTTTATGGTCTGTTTGGTACTGCGCTATAGTCATGGCATTTCAGGTATTTAAGTGACAGTTGTTCGGCTAAAACGATGTGACAGTAATGATGCGCTTACATGACTGCAGGCCTACATCATCGCGAACAGCATCGATCGCTTCACGGTCTACCTGTCGCTGCCGTGGCCTAACGGTCAGCCGCCGTTCACAGCGCTCAACTCGTATGTGGTGCTCATCGGCGCCGGAGTTGTGATACTGCCCTTCTTCGTAGTGGTGGCAATGATGAAAGTGGGCAATTACGCCAACGACGGCCACAAGTTTGGCCAAAGGGTTGCTCCCAGTGTTCACACGAGCAATATATACGAAAACGTGCGAATGCCTCAAATGCCTGCAACGGAGCAGAAGAGGAGGCGACGCCTCCACGTCTGCCGACTCGTGTGGAAACACAGCGCTCCCGTGTCTTCGTTTCTCCATTTACTCGCTTCGCTCTGCTTTCTTATTCCACGCGTTCTGATGGAGGCTCAGCTCATCAAACACTCCTTCTTAGGAAAAGGTCTGCATTTTAATTGAATTTATTATTACTCTCTTTAATAATGAGTTTCATGAAAATACTCTAAGAATGTAATATAAGAATTGAATGCATTCGCAATAATCTTTATATGATTGAAACTGCAGTCATCAATGAATTATCGGAGTGAGTGTATGAGCGCAGTCACGCTTAGCTCCGCATCCTCTCAACGATCGTACAGACTGTGTGTTGCAGTGCTTCAGTCAGTCTATATCTATGCGAGTGACTCATCTCTAGTCTCCTCATCACTAGAGTTTGACCCAAATATTTCAGTGTTGGTATTGAACTCTTCAGTTGACGGTCTCTTCTATTGTTTTTTATGCATCTCTTCTTATTTGAACAAATGATGTGTTAATTACGGTTAAAGATTGAGTGCTGAGAGCAATACTATGCGAATCTAAATAACAATCAATTTCCATATCATTTGTGCATTTTCTGAGTGTTTTATTTGTCGTAACACTTATTTTTTTCAACTCTTTTAATCCTTTTATTTTCAAATATTCGTCTAAATACACAATTAATCCTAAATTCGAAATGCAATTAAATATCAAAATACTGATTATTGTTAATTAGTTTGTTAGATATATATAATTCAATGTGAATCAAAGCTGTTCAATGTTTTAATTTTTTTCATATTTTCTTACGGCTTAATACTATATATATATATCTGCTGTCATTAAAAAATAAAACCAAATTTAATGCAACATAACATGTTTATAATATGGTATTTTTAAGTTTGTGACTTTAAAATGTAGAAATTAATTCATGCGTAAATGAAAGATAATTACTGTTTTATGCGGCTTATAGTGAGCTCGGTTCGAGTGAACATCCCTTCATTAATAAAGATGTCTTACAGTTTTGAAATGCTCAACATTATACTCATTTTTGAGAATTAGAAATGTGTTTGAGCTGAGATTGAGACTACATTTAGTAAATTTAATACAATTTTTGGTTAAATAATATATAATAAAGTAATAAAAATAATATTATCTATATTTACAATAACTTGAATATTTGATTATATGCACACATATAATCAAATAAAGGTATTATTAATTATTAAATCTGTAAATTAAATATGAGTTATGTGTCTAAAAATGGAAGATAGAGTTAATTTTATTCTAAATTAAGATAGTATTCACATTTAGATTTGTTAAATAATTTTATTATAGAGTAATTTTTTCATTTTTCATTTTTACACTGAAGATTCTTATCTGAATTTAAACTGAAACTGTGTGAGCTTAAGACGGCTTATTCATTGCGATTACAGTTTGTTCTGTACCCAACATCAAGCCATAATAAGAGAGAAATTCACACTAAATAAAAACAAATGCATTGACATCGGATTAAGTGACTTATTTTTTGGTACTTTTGCGATACCAATACGAGTGATATTAAAATGAATGACTAAATAACTGGAAAATTGCTTGCTTTTATAGAGTTTCATACAAAATTAGGAAATTAATTAAAGTAAATGGTAATAATAAATTTGACATCAAGCAAACCAAAATGAAAAAGTATTGCTATTTTTGAAAAACAATTAATAATGTAAAAATTAAGATCTTTTTTGAAGAAATTGTTGAAAAGTTCGAAAAACCTGAAAAATAAATCTAATAATAATTAATATTTGAAGCTGTTTTTTATTCACTCATTCTCTGAAATTAACTCAGGTTTAAACGATTTAATGATTTAGTAAATAAACTCTTTTTACACAATAAGAGTTCAAAACAACATTAAATGCATGTTTTATTGATTTGATGATTATTATTTAGCATTATATGGTGTTATATACAGAATATTCTGTAAATAACACGAGCATATATATTAAAATATATTCTAATAATATGTTCAAAGAACTTGAGATCTAAACATTTATCTAAAAACATAATATTATAAATAATACAAATTTTTCAATAACTTTCTTATAAAGTTATTCATGAAAAAAATGGACATAAATTATTATTACAACTGGATATCTTCAATTCATTGGCAATTTCATTGCTATGAATATTAAATCTTCTAATTTTTTAAAATAAAAAAAGAGATATTTTCAAATTTATGCTTATGTGTGTTACTAATCAATATCAATATCATTAAATTTTTGAAAAATTATAGCATTAGATTATATTTCTGTTAATTAAAGTTATTAAAGATATAGAGATTAACGATATACTGTTAATCAAAAAACATCAATTAGTGAAATGAGTTTATGATCAGTTAAAGCACCTGTAAATGACACAAATGAATGCATGATAAATTTAATTAATTAATTATTATCATTTAATATTCAATGGCCATAAACGACCCAAATTAATTTTTGCAATTATTTTAGATTTTTGTAATCATAAATATTATTTTATAAAACAATTATGAAAAATATTTTAAAATTAAGTTTTGTTTTATAAAAAACAATTCATTTTATTTATTATGAATGTTTCGATTTCTTTAATTATAAATTATTACAATTTCATTATTATAAATCTAAACTCTGTAAGCATTTTGCAAATTAAATCAAAATATTGACATCTTATAGTAAAATTCAATTTAACAGTTATTATGAGTTTGCCTTAAATATTAATTTGCCGCAGGTATTCATTCGATCTCATTCTGTTTGCTGCACTTAAACGAACAACAGATGTCTTTTCTTACTCTCTAACTCTATTCTGTGTCTTGCAATCAAACTTTTCTAGTTTTTTATTAGATGTATTGTGTCCCTCAAGTAATTGCCATAAAAATTCACTAAATTAGAAGCACATAAAAAGACGTAATTAAAATATAAAATGATAGTGTAAATACGTAGTGAATTAAAATGAATTAATTTTGATTAAATAACATAGAAATTTTAAATTCATTAATAATTTTTATATTATACATTAAAAATAAATTTATTATTAAATTTTTATAAAATAATTGCAAATTTCTAAATAGTTTTGTAAAATAAATTCTAAATAATTCTAAATATTATTATAATTAAGCTTTTGTATTAATTTAATAAAATATTGGGAATTTGATAAAATTAGTTAAATATTGAAAAAATTTTATATCTTAATAATATTAAATAATTGAAATTTAATTGAAAGATAAAATTAGTGTTAAATTAATTATATTTTTATAGTTATATGTTTAAAATACCGAAAATAATAAAGTAAAAATCTATGTTAAGATAATAATTTTATACTCTATCTAATTGTTAACAAAAAACGATTTCTATTCCTTAGAGTTTTTACGGTACAGTTATCACATCAACGCTTTGTAGTTATTTATTTTAGTATACATGACAAAATTTAATATCTTTTAATGTTATCTCGAAAAATGTACGTAAAAATATATTGAATTGATCTATTCATCGATATTAATGCTGATTTGAAGCTACACTCATCGTGCGATGAATGGCATATCGTCTCAAAGCTTTTCATTCAACGGCTTTTGTATTGCATTCAGAATTAACTTTATAAAATAGACGGTACTTTTTTGAAATCTACTTGCATTCAACCAAACAAAAAGTGCGACAAGTTTTATCTTTACGTGATAAGCATCGCAATTATATCATTAGATATTAAAAACTGTTTTGCCTTTTATTACAAAAAAGCATAAAAATATAATGAGCGGAAATAAGAATACATAAATGCCAATTTAAAATATACGTTAATATAATTAATTTATTAAAATAGCATTCTTTGACTTTAGGGCTATTCTGAAGAATAAATGCAAATAAGTTAATTAATATGGACAGAATCTGAAATATAATTTGAAAAATAAAATTATTTGCCATTCTATGGGTTCTGTATTCTAAAGTATTTCAAGAATACAATAGAGTAAATAAAGCTTTTCATATTGTGAGTGGTGTTGAGCGACTAATCGATAGTCATTTTACTTGAATTTGGGTGTGAACTTTAACTTCGTATGTTTAAGTTTTCTTTCTCAAATGATGAAAAACTTACTTTTCTTAATGTTGACACTTTAATCTTGCGATAATTTAGAATTTTTCACTCTTATTATTATTATTTGACGGAAGAGAGAAAGCGAGAGAAAGAAAGAGTAAACTCGAGAATAAAAATTATTATGCAGTAATAAACTAATTTTGGCTCTATTCTGATTTTTATTTTATATATTTTAAGTTAAATTTGTAGTAAACTTCTCATGTATACAGTATACTGTATATCTCACTTGATTGGAGCGGATCTGATCGACTGAGCTATACTTAAATTTGCAATTTAACAAAACACTAGTGCATCATATCTGCATGGAATACAAAAATGTATTTTACATATTTTGGCGTGTATTCTCTTTTATGGAGAATATTTTTTTCTGCGTATGTCAGCCTGTTTTTTGTTATTAGAATATTTTTGTAATAAAATGTTTTAAAATATATTGTTTTCGCAACTTTTAAGAAAAATAAGAACTCACTTCGAGTGACAGTTGCAGAAACAGTAATAAATTTACATTTTCTAATTTCTAAAATAACAGTTTGAGATATGTGTTGGTATACCCTATTTGAACTGACTATAAATCTGACTTAACTGTTAATGCACTTCATATCTATATATACCTTTTTACTGTACACATTTTATAGAAGCACTTTTACTCCATTTAAAGGCTTAATAACTTTGTCTGTATAAGAGTAAAGTAAGGAAAAAACAATTGTGTAAAACTTGAGATTTTTTGCCAGATATAGATGCGATCCTTCACAAACTTCAACCACCACTACATTCAATTATGTGAGATCTTTTGAAAATATAGTAAAGTACGAGCTTTAACTAAAATTGATAGCACATAAAGCTAACTCTTGCTTAATCAATAAGTGATATTCATCTCTAATTTAACTTCACTGATGGTTATTTCATTTTATGCTTTTATCGATTTTTTAATTTAGGCGAAATAAGTTTTTGCAATTAGTTCGCTGTAGTTTCTCATTAACACTGTTAATTGCTTAACTCTTCTTATTTTTATAAAGCCTTTATTTTGCATTATTACAAAGAAAACTAATTTCATGTTTAATAGAAAAACTTTTATTCATTACATGCGAATGCAAATAACTTGCAGCTAAAAAAAATTAAAGTAAGCGTAAATGAGGTGCAATTTAGACATCATAATAGGACTTTAAATTTCATTAATCTAATAAATTAACTGTAGGCTCGTAAATAAATGCAAATAATTTACTTAGAAATAAATTAATTATTGATTTATTATACGCCAAAATATTTATAGTTTACATTTTTATATAAGTTAAATAATATCTAGAAATATTCGAAATACATAAATGTATATAAAGATATTAAAATTGCAATATTTTTCTCGGTTAATGATTTAATGAATGCTAAATTTTGTTTTCGTTTATGATAGAGGCTGAACAATATTTTATTGTTCAGCTGTTGCTGTTGCAAATTAAAATCAATAAAATAGTCATTACTTTTTAATAGATACACTCCAACTTATGTTTCAATATTTAAAAATTTGTATTAATAAGCTGTAATTCGTTATATGACATGACAATTATCTTAAGTTTGCAAATTTTATTATTTACACATAATTATTAAATAATTATCAATATATTTTATTTCCATCTGAAAATTTGTAAGATTATGCATAAATGCGGATTCTGTATAGAAAGTACAAATTGAATTATTTATGAGCAAAGAGAGCAACAAGAGCTGCACTTTAGTGCTTCAATGCCTTTGAGAAAACTCTATGAAAGGGTTATTCTTTCAGTTTTGGCAAAAGTTAGCGCTTATATAGTTTGGATGTTAGTTAACCCATTGCATCATTAAATTGTCGGTTCGTTGACATTTAGGTCTATAACATATTAATCCAATGAGATTTTTAGTTTGATTCTGTGGTGCAAACGTGTGTACATTACAGTGTATAGCATTGTGTGAACTAAAGTTATCGCTTCTCTTGGATTCTTGCGCTGTAGTCATCCCTCATAGGATCAAACACCGAAATATAAGCCAAGAGTAATAAAATATGACACAAGATTGCAAAAGATGATGCATTCTGTTTCTATTTATTCTTCTGAGTTCGCGTTATTCATGCTATCACTATAAGCATATGATATTTATAATGTATTTATGTTTAGATTCTTGTAGGTTAGATATGCCATAAGTCATCTATTCTCAAATTTTCATCAATAAAAATAAGCATTCCCTTGAAAAGTGGAAGTTTGAGCCCGAGTTTTATTCCAAACATAACTAAATAAAGACAATTTAATTTAAATTTATTAATAAAAATTGTTTTTATTTAATTTAGGCAATTATAAAAAAATTATATCAAGTTAGAGATAAAAAATATTATAATAACTAAATATTTTTAAATTATTTCAAGGCTTTATTAATTTTAAAAGGATTAAAGGATGACCGCATTTAAAAATGCTTATTGAATCGAAATGATTTTGAAGGACTAATTAAGTATACAAAAAATTGACTAAAACTGACAAAAATTAGCACATTTAAGCTCAAGCATATAAACACTATGTATTATATATGGGAATATAAAAAATATATCATTGTATTCATAATATCTTTATTTTTAGGAGACATATGGAAAACCGAACTCGACTTTTTACTAAACAGATTTGAAGATAAACGTATCTCATTATTTGGGTTTTTGAATACAATCAACGATACGGAAAGAAGTCTGTTAAATATGGAGAGCTATAGTATAAATCAATATTTGAGCAAACATTCAAATCAAATGAAGCAACAAGACTACCATTTGGAGGAAAGCGGACATTTATCGATGGAATTGATTAATTTCGGAGTGGCTTTGTTTGTTCTCTCAGTCAGATATCCCTCTGTCTTCTGGAGAGTGAATAAAGGATTTGGATTTATATTTTCGCTTCAACTCGTAATCAACTTAATTCAAAGTCTACTTATATATTCAGCATTTCAAGTGGCGCTTAAAGTAATAGTTTGCAATCCATCACACGTTTTAGTTAGATTTCAAAGTCATGTCAGGCTAAATGTGCTTCAGATATCATTAGTATTTGTTGTGTACATTATTCTCCTGACATTGTCGGGCACTTCGGTATATATGTATGGTCTGCACAAGTATCGGGAATGGTATGCCAGCCAAACGAGGAAATTGCATATAACCGCATGGCATACAAAAAGATTATTTTGGGGCTATTTTTCTCATTTGTTCGCTTTCTTCACACTCATTGTGTTAGCACTTTCCATCTCACCTTTGTTTTACGATTTGATTGTAATTTATTGTGGAAGTCTTGATAGCGCTGCACTTATAGCTATTATTTCAACAGCATTTCATTTGCTGTTATGGATAATTCTTTGGATAATGTTTACACTTAAAAGTAAATGGCATTTCGTCGTTAATTTTGAATGTGACAATTGCAACGCTACCTATAATAGCTGTAAAGTGGAAAGAAAATTATTGCCTTACAAGAGAGGAGACGCGCCGCTGTTAGTAATTGAAAGCGGACACACTTATCAAATACGTGAACTCGCATCCAAACGAGCCATTCTCGGCGTCGCCAGAAAATCACGCCCGTCTCACAAACCTATATCGCCGAACGAAGATGAAGATATTTATTGGCTTAAACCCAAATCTTCTCCTAACAAAGTATTGGGGAAGGAATCACCAGAAGATGAAAATGCGCTGACGTGGTTGAAAAATGATAAGAAGGCGAATGGCAACAAAAATAAAGTATCGTTTGATGATGGAAATAGCACCACAGACAGCAAAGGCAAGAAGAAATGCTCGAAAAAGTCGCCTAAAAATACTTTGAAAACTAAGAAAAACAAAGGCTCGCAAAATGATATTGATTTCGACGAGATTTCGGATCATTCGGATGGCGAGTACGCCACTTTGCGGCGCATTGCTAACAGTGATTTCAACGATAGCAATCTAACTCATTTGGTAAGAAATTTTATTAATTTACTTACAATTGATTAAATCATATAAGAATTTATGCTCAAAATCGGCGCTACTTTTACATCATATTTATGTATACATATAAATAAGTTATTGTTGTATATTTTCGTTTAATTGGATTATAAAGCATAATCTGCTTCATTATTTGCAACCTTTTCTCATTTATGTCCAATTATTTTTGATGAGCGTTTGTTGAATAGTCTAGACAAGAATCTCTTATTTTATGATCAATTCTATAAATATTAACCAAAGGATAATGAATTCTAATTTATTCGCTTTCGTATAATCGGTTTGAATGAAAATTTTTAGAATTTTATTAGAATTATTTGAACTATTCTTTTAATAAATTTATTATTACCGATAACTTCAAATGTTAATTAGTTAAATGTAAGTTAAATCTTAACTAAATGTTACTTAATAGTAAAATTTTAAAGCATTGAAGTCTCATATAAATTTATATGGGATTCTTATATACGATTCATATATAACTTATTTTAGCACAAAATTTTATTTTTATTTCTCGTTCAAATATTTATTTTGAAGTCAATATTTATCAATTTCGGCACTCATACTTTTTTAATACAATTTCAGCGCACTATTTAATTTTGTATCCTTTTTACTTGGTTTAATAATACTTACGACATATAATGCTGGGAGAATTGTATGTCATGTAAACTGCTTCGCTCGCGTTTTTTGTTTTATTAAATCTTTAGCGTTATATATAAGCGCCGAGAAATTGTTTCATTTCATCGCTTTGCTTCTCGATTTTTCATTTGTTTTTAAAAAGTATTGTTATTAAATTGTTATTAAAAAAATTAATCTATTAAACTTTTCTCCATCTCTTCTGTTTGGGGCTCTGCTATCATGTTAGACACGTGGGATTGCATATTATAATTTACATAATGGTAAAAATTCTGCTTAAAATGTATATTCTGGATAAAAAATAAATTTACCGTAACTAACGATGTGTTCAAGCATTGTATTATATCTTTAAAATCCTAATTATTTAAAACTTTTAAAATTCCGATCGCTAAAAAATTTATTGTTATTATACAAATATTTATATTTGTCAGAAATAAATTTATTGAAATATTTCTAACGATCATTAAACATAAACTTAAAGAAAAAAATTAGAACAATTAAATTAATCTTTAATTAATTCTTAACGCTTTCTCTCTTATCTTAAACGTAGCGCCGATTATGTGCCAATTGACTAATTCAACATTTTATATTTAATTAAATTAATAAACAATCATACAAGTAATTTAAGAATAAATGATTTAATTAAATGATTCATAATTGAAATTTAAAACTTGTATAAACTTAATTAAAGTATAATTAAATATGCAGCGCATAAAATTATTGCAGTATATTTTTGATGAAATGGATAATAAATTAAAATAATTAAATATTTATGACTAGAATTTATGTCCGCTTCGCAACGAAAGAATAGAAACGCCAAAAAGTCATTTGTCGCCAATGGATGGCGATTATGAACTTCTTGTGGAGCATATATACTCTCCTGATTTAACTTGTAATGCAAATCTAATTTATGGAAATCAAGTTAAAAATATGACTTCAACGCCCATAAGTGTTGCCGCACACTTCAGCAAAGATGAGCAGATGCTGAACAACGACCAGTTGACACCTCGCTCGGCATCGATCAGCGAGACGTCGACGTCTCCAGAGAAAGCAAGTGATACCTCAAGTGGTGTTCACTCGAATTCGAGTAATGGTGCCAATTGTACGCCACCGCTGAGTGTTGTCGAGAAGCGATCGACTTCGATGGAGAACATAATGCAACAAATACAAGCCGCAGCCGCAGCCAAACCTAGCTTTCGAAGCCTATCTCTCCAGAGGTATATGTCGTCACTGCCACAAGATTATAACCATAGAATGGCACACTTTGTACACCAAAATGCGCGGACAAACGGTTTGATGGACGACATGATGGCCGACACTATGGTTATCAGAAGGGATAGGAGACCGCAAAGAACATCGCAATCGTTCAATAGTTCGTCTTTGGCTGATAATGTGAAGCCGCAGTTCGAAAGGGAAACTAACGTTAGAATGACATCATTTGCTGACAGCGCTGATTATTTCAAGTATAATTCAGTAAATTCAGACAAGCCGTCACGTGACATCATCAAGAATTACAATTCATTGCCGTGTTCGCCAAAATTGATTGCTAACCCACCCAATCGAACACAATTACCTGCGGCAGACTATGGAAATTTTGGGCAAATAGTCAACAATAGTAATATATATGAGGCAAATCAAAGAGATGTTAGTTTAGCGCCACTCAATCATTTGCCGGTACAGAACAGCGGCATCAATGCAGCCATGAATAGCACATCAGAGCAAGTAATCAGCATTAATGCAAACTTTAATTTTTGCGATCAGAGTTTGCCAAACGAATCGGCAAATTATTTGCCCGTCTCTTCGCAATACGTTTCGGAAATATACAAGACGTGATTGCCTCGAGTCTAGATTATTGGCATCTCGTATTGCTATTGTCTTTTGTCTATCGCGTAGCATAAGTCGACTCATTTATTTATGATATCACATTAGAGCATATGATACCGACTCGAGTAAGAATTCTGAATGCTTGCTCAGCCAAACAAAAGGCAAACACTATAGCCTTTATACCAGTATTATCAAAGATGATTTATAATGTATTTTACTCTATATAAAGGCTTCGTTTGCTTCTTTCTCTTTAATGCTTGCTATTGAGTGTTCATACCTATAGTGTACAGTATTGTGGAATAATTGAGTGTGCAGTACAATGAACACTATGAACACTGAACATTATGTAGTGTTTAAATAGTAGAAGCCTTTTAGTCTATTAATTATTTATTAGACATTATTAATTTGAACTATCAAAGCATCAAATAGTCATTTAATGAATGTATTATTAAAGCACATATTAATCTTTACTGTCTGTACAGTATCACAACATTCAAAGTGTTATTTTGTGTCATTTTTCCATTTTTTTACAACTATTATACCGGTATTCGAAATTAATTTTGATCATGTTTTGCTCAATTTATTATAGTTATTTATAATTAATAATTAATGATTAATAATTAATTTTTGTAATTAGAAATGACACAATTTGACAGACTAACTATCTAACTATGATTCGTAAATGATTAGACTATTTAAAAACCATTTATAACTTGACCTTAACTTTAAAAACTCTTAACATTGACTTGATTTAATCGACGCTTTCGACCTTATTTTATTTTAGTGATGCAGCTGTCGTTGCAATTGTTCAGCAAATATATGATTTGTGAGCCTTTTATATTTTTTATTAATACTATTAAATTTTAGTGAGATTTAGTGATGTTTTCATATTTTCGTAAACATAAAGTCCCTTAACTTTAAATGAACGGCTTTGAATTTATTTATTCAAATATTTATTTCTGTCTACTTATACATGCATTATATTGGAAATAGAATAAGATTTTAAGTTTTAGATATAACAATAAAAGCTTTTTTGAAATTTTTTATTTAAGACATAAACCAACTTTAACTAAAGTTTTGAGCTTTTAATGATATTATTGATAGCTTACTATCAAATATAATTTTCTTTGAAATAGTATGAAAAGTATTAAATAATCTATGATTAGATTTTTTAAGAATTATCTTATAAAGAGATCTATTATTTCGTTGTTATATTGAATTATGCTGTCACGAAAAGTGCTACTATAATCAAATTTATTTACTTTATCTTATATGAGTAAACTGTACGTTATATTGTATCGAATGGTACTTTTCTAATGTTCCAGTATTTAATTTTGATATAATACTAGATTTACCATTTATATCTGCAATAGTATGTCTGACAAACAAATCAATAACTAATTCATTTTGCCTAACGTTAGTTTTTACTTGACATTTCACTAAAAGCGAAATCTTATTGATGTGAATCACAACTAAATTGCATTCTTAATTCATATTAAATAATACTGTATAATAATTTAATTAATTTAAAGTACGCTCAATTTTTGTTTTGAAAAATCTTTACAATTTAAATACATTTTGTTTTTGAAAACATTCCAACATTAACGGTATAAAAATATGAATCAAGAATAATAAATATAATAAATATCTGTAACACATTATTGATATGCGTAATTAAAAATAGGCCAAATTATTAAGAACTACAATAATTTGTTAATAAGTTTAAAGTTCTTATGTAAGATATTATATGTTGAATTAATTATATTGGATTTCATATAAATTTATTAGGTTATCAAATTGTATATATACTTTCATTACTGTGTTTTAATACTTGTTTTTTACAAGATTGTTATAAAAATCATTTTTCAAGAAATTATTACAAATGTCTTTTATAATTTGATAAAATTGCCATAATATGGTTTTATTATTGTAATAGTTATTTCTTTTTTTTCAATTATTAAACAATTACTGTATTAAATATTTATATAATAATTGATTAAAATGATTTCAATGAAATGCTGAAATCGATTTTATTTCAATATATGTAATTGAATTTTTCCATTTCATAGAATTAATAATTCTTAGCGAAGTTTGTTGAAAACATGTAGTTTTCATATAAATTGTAAGATGTTCTAGACTTTAGACTTTATCATAAAATTTTCAATATAACTTTTAAGTATTTAATATATTTATAGATTGATCCAAACTTTGTTAGAATTTATATTAAGTTCAAATTTGAAATTATTAATAAGTACTGAAATAATAGTGTGATATAATGGCAGAATTAAACTCAAAGTTTAATAAGGTATTAATATTTTATTATTTTAAGGTATTAAGTAATTTGAAAACATAAACAAAGATAATGAAAACATGTTAATTAAAAATTGACATAATCTAATAATCTCAATAAACACAGATAATCTCCACTGAAATTTAGTTCTGAAACATATGTAGTCGTTTCGCATTATTTGCACAATAATTAGAGTAAGTAAAGCAAAGTTGTTGATACAGTCGCTCAAACAACAACTATTAGCACATTATTCTTTTTTTATAAGGGAAAATTTTCTCCTTTATATAATTTAATTTTAAGAGTTCGTCTCACAATTTGCTCTTCGTTTCAAAATTTAAGAAAACTACATGTATTTCAATAAATGAGAACTTATCATTTTAGTATCTCTCTTTTTAAAATCTAAAATAATGTTTCAAAACTTACAAGAAATATAATTTTATTAATTAATCTCTATATATAATATCCATGAAATTTGTGTCTGTACGGCTATAAACTAGGAACTGGCCAGAGGTACCCCAACATGGTGTATGTATATATATTTGTGGCCGGCATGGTCTGAAAGGCGCCGTATGAGGGTCGAGGTGGTCGGGGTGTGGCCTGTTAGGGAGGCGCCGAAAAAAATAGTCAGAAATATATGTGTCTGT
>JAQIYA010001132.1:0-14387 GCA_034699355.1 Microtritia minima | reverse complement strand
TGCGAAACGATTCGCAGCTCAACGCTCGCCTCGCAAAACACATTCTCGGCGTCGCAGTTCACGTGAAATGCGAAAATTTTGCGCCGTTTAATAGATTTGCTCGTTACAGCTTTATACTGCGGTCCAGCGATTATACTCCAAGACTGGTCTTCGACCACAGTCGGCGGACTCTGCACTCCGCCCGAGAGTTTGCTAAAGTTTTCAATCTTAAATCGAATTATCACTGTTTCCGAATCAGTTGCTGAATGTTTTCTATTCTGTCCGTTATTTAATTTAGTCTTCTCTCCATTAATAGCTGGAGTTGTTTTCAGTTTCTCAACCCTAACCACAGCGTTAGTCCTGCCAATCAATTTGGCACTTATATTGTTATCCAATTCTTGGCGCAATTTTTTCACCTCTTCTTTCAATTTTCGTAACTCAATGGCGTTGGAGATGGACTCGTTCAGAGTGATCGCCTCTGCGGTTAAATTGTTCACTTCGTGAGCGGACATTTGTTTGCACTCTTTGAGATTCTTGTGCCAAGTTTTGAGTTCGGAAAATAGTGTGTCGACTATCACGCGAGACATGCTATTCGGAAACTGATCGCCGCCTCCGAGCAGTCCGTTATTGCAGGCTTTAAAAACAATTACAATATAATGCTGTCTCGTGTCTGAAATTATAAGTTAAATTTAATGATAATAATTTAATAAAGTTTGATAACTTATTCACCTGAAGAAGAAGTCGTGTCGAAATCAATACTTCTAAACGATGAGTTAATTGTGGAATGAATGACGTGATCGTAACGCTTGTTTAGTTTGATCACAAACGACGGAATGCTTTCATCGCTGCAGTGATTAAAGGCAATCATTTCGATGAATGGTATGGTTATATCGAATAAGTTTTCGCTATTATTAAACTCGATATCAGTTAATACCACTCCACTGCTATTGATCTCAAGAGTTTTCGCGCTGAACTTAAAGGCATCAAACATGACATATTCGGGATAAGCTCTTAATTTCAGATCGACTTTCAAAACGTTGAACAACTCTGGACTAGTCTTCATCGTTAATGAATTTATTTTTTTATTGAACACAAATAAAACAAATATTATTTAAATGATCATTTAAAAAGGTAAGCATTAAACTAAACTTAAATGTTGTCAATTTCGAAATATTGAAATTTTAAATAACTGATAAAAATATTTGTACATCTATAACATAGATTATAATTTTATCGCAGCAACTGTTATATCTGAAACAGCTGAATATATCCCAATAAGTACAAGTATTATAATCCAAACTACAACAATCTCTATGCAAATAAATTTGATTACAAGATTAACCTAATTTTAAAATAGATAAACAAAACTTTTATACAGTACTATTCGATTTTATATGTAAGATTTGACATTCGTATATGAAGTTTTAATATTATTACACCTCGATCTCGATTTTGGCATTTTTGCGGTGCAATAATCAAAATGTGCTAAAATCAAAATTGAAAAAAATTACAAAATATTATAAATTACTAGTCTTTAACGAAAAAATCAGTAATCTTTGATTGTCTTAATGAATTATTTCTTGTATAATAAATTTCTTTCTCTAAATTGTTGATTATATCAAAATTATTTTTATAACATTTTCAACATTGTATAAGACACTAACAACTATTCACACTGAAAGACACCTAAATTAATGTTTGCATAAAGCTATGTGATTAAAAGGATCACAAAATTTTCCAACAAACATACCTGTTTTTCTTTATGAGAACAATGCAAAGATTCTCTAAAGATTAGTATTGAAATGCTTATTCAGATTATTTTATTAGTTTTAAAATAAAAATGCTAAAATCAAAGCACTGATATGTTATACACGTGCCACAAAAATCTAGTGACAAAATCAAAAAATGCCAAAATCGTGGGTCACATAATCGAGATTGAAGTGTATTAATCATTATTAATATAGTGATTTAAATAAATTTTGCAATTTAAAATCTTAATTGAATTATCTATTTTCAGTTTAATTGTATTATTATTTTATAAAACAAAAACAATACAAAAACAAGTTTATAACACCAAAGAAATACAGTAAAATATTTAAAATCAATGAAATAGACTTCTCTAATCCTCTAACACTTGTTTTGCTCTTATCAGATCATAAGACTTCAGATCGATAGGAAAATTTACTCAACTGATAACAAGTGGCTTAAATACCATTTGTGACCATTTTATATGTTGCTTATAAATTGGAAAACAATTTCAATTATATAATCGTGTATTAAAAACGAGGAAAAAATTTAGAATCAGCTAATATCAGCTTTTTTATTAAGCTTTTTTTTAAAAAATGTTAGCTAAAAATCCAAATGACACCTGTAAATGCTAACTCGAATGCAAACTTAGTGCTTAACATCACACTCCAAAGATGGCGCGTAACATATTGAAGAATTATCATTAATTTGAACACAAAGTCAAATGATTGGCGCACAATCGCGTTAATGTCAAAGTTTATCACGAATTATGCTTTGCATTTGCCATTCCTTAATATTTCAAGTGTAAGATTATTTACTTCTCTCTCTCTCTCTCTCTCTCTCTCTCTCTCTCTCTCTCTCTCTCTTGAAAAATTTCATTCCTAAGTACATCAATAACTATAAACTCCTAAACATATAGAAAGCTTGTCAATAAAATGTCAAAATAGGAATGCAGTGAAAGTTTTATTTTGAATTATGCGCTAAGTTTTGTGCACGCAATTTATATGGATTCGAATAACTGTAAATTATACCATAATAGCTAAAATCTTTTATTTATATCTGCTTTTAAGCCGATCGTAAGCTATGATTTATGTCCAAAATTATTGTCATAATTTTAAAATTGAAATGAAAAGCGTATTATTATTGAATCTGGAAATAACTGGGAATAAAAGCATTATTCGAGTCAAAGATAAATATTTTACTATAAATTTTTCTAAAGGAAAAAATTATATGATTTGACAGTTATGGTCATTCAAACTAATTTTTTTTATTAAATTAAGAATAATAATACAATAGTTGGACAAATATTTACCTCGACATTGGATTATTAAATCTTTGTTAAGTTTTAATTTGATAGAATTGAGTAAATATTATTTATTTACAAATGCTTAAAATATATATATATATATATTTAATTTTCATTTGCATTTATTTAAAATTTGCATTTAATAAAGAACTTTTTTTCATAAATCATAAGTTTCGAAAATGTAAACATTTATCACATAAAATCAAAGTAATTTCTTTTATTATTTACATTAACTTACTTTGCTTTAATTTTATGCAAATTTATGTGTACATAACATTTATTTGTTTAAGCTGTCCGAGTCTTTTGTCTTAGTCTTAGTCTAATTACAATTTTTCTTCGTCTATCGAGACTATAAAATAAATCTGTGCCCAATTCACGACAGAAATGCTATTCAATTTGTCTAATTTAATGAACAATTTTTAAATAATTCAATTTCTAGTTTATCGTTAAAGAAAAGTACGAGAGAAACGACAGCCAAAGTCACTCTCGACTAATTTCATATTCTAATACTTGCTTCTCATTAATTATTGAATACATAACAGAATACTTAATTTGTTTTAATGAATAATTTATAAGAAATCGATTGCGCACCACATCTGAATTTGTCACTTCTCTGTGCACTCCTTTATTCGAGTATTGCTTTCGAACCAATAATTCAATTACTAGAGAATGATAGCATCAGGTGATGCTATCGGGATATGGCTGGAGATACAGCTTTTAATAATATTATTATAAAATACTTTTATATTTATTCTTTTTCTCAGTGAAAAACTCAACGAACAAATATCTTTATTTACCAAACGTTTTCGAGTGAGACTATGTTTTTCTTAAGGGCTAAACATAAATAAAGAAAAATACTATAAAATACTTTTAACATTAATATGAAATAACTAGCGTTTCAGCCCGTTTTAACAAACGGGCATTTTAGATACTAAAGTCCCCATAAATAGACCACCCTATGCATCCATGTTCCCTTGACCACCTTTTCCCTTTACCCCCTCTTCCCTGAACCCCTATTCCCTTGACCCATATTTTTACCCCCCTTAAATTGACCCTTCATAACTTTACCCCATCAACTCATGGCCTTATATTCCTTTGATTCTGGTAAAAACTTTTCATATCCTTTGACTTTTCATCCCTTTCAACCCGAAAACCCCTCATTCGACTCATTAAGTAAAACTGAGATAAAAAAATATCGCATAACATGTTTTCTGACCATTTTTCGGGACCTCCTGAACTGGCCACCCCCGCAGCCACCCGATACTCCCCTCATTCGACTCAGTTCGTCGAACTGAGTTGAACGATATATCACATGATATGGTTTCTGACCATTTTTCGGGACCTCCCGAACTGGCCACTCCCGCGGCCACCCGATACCCCCTCATTCGACTCAGTTCGTCGAACTGAGTTGAACTATATATCACATGATATGGTTTCTGACCATTTTTTCGGGACCTCCCGATCTGGCCACGACCCCCGACCACTTTGACCCCCCTATGGCGCCTTTCAGACCATGCTGGTCACGAATATATATGCCATGTGGGAGTACGGCTGGCCAGTTCCGAGTCTATAGCCGGACAGACAGACAAACATGTGGATATTATATATATAGATAATACTTTTTAAAACTTTAAATAAAATTAAAATTGTAGGCGAAAAGAGTGTTCATATAATTCTCAACTCTATAAAAATAATAATACAATCGACTGTATTAATATTTTAAAATATGTTTATAAAAATTGTCGCTCACAATTAAAATATAATGCATTTTACATTTAAGTAATAATGTTTGAGACACTCAAATCAGACTTGGATTCAGTTTCTACATGTGTACACTTAAATACTTATATCCATAAGTATTTACTTTTACTCAGTCTCCTGATTTGTTGTGATTGCTTTTAAAATTTTATTAAAATGGATTTTATTTGAAGAAGTAAAACATACATAAGTATATTTTAGTAGTCAAAGAGACGCCACTACAGGTGGTGACAGCTTAGGAATCAAATGATCGCGTTAACAAAATAAAATATTTATAACTAAATTAAACCGAACTAAGCTTAACTAAAATTTAGACAGAGTAGTATTATTGTTGTACAATAATTTATGCACTGTATTATTGTTATAGTAAAACGAGAATCACATCAATTCGGCGCTATATTAAAGTATAGCCAGATTTGTACTTGCGATACATTTATATGTTGATTCAGACTTTTATAAGTTTTCAGAGTCTAATTATTTAAGGAATTAAGTTGTGTTTAATAGAAGTGGGCAGACTTTGAAGACTTTTGAGAAAGTCTGAGTCGAACAACAATCTATAAGCTATTCACCTCAATGTCTAGGTTTTTAAAGTCTGATCGGATTTAAACTTACGAACTTAAACTTCGTTAGTCTAATAATCTTAGAATCTCTCATTTTTCACAATCCATGCCTGAATCCAATTTCATCAATGCTTTCTATAAATTGCATTCAACTCTTTAATTCTGTACATTTGCATACATATTCAGTCAATATTTCACAAAAGGCCATATGTTTTACAGGATTTTTGATTAAATTATATTATCACGATCTGTAAACCATCAATTAATATCTAATCTGCAAAAACTGACACATAAGAGCCTCCACGGAGTGTTTAAATTAGACACAAAAAATTATCACTATAATCGGCGCGCGTGTCAAACAATAGCGACTGTTTCGGTCTAACTCGCAGTAATCATAACCGTCGCGCACACCATAATTACGAGTGAAGTATAGCCCATATCGCTGTTATTAATTACAGCTCGCATGAACACGGAAATAGCGCTTTTAATTAAAACAAAGGCCAACTGAGAGTTGCCAATAAAACGTACGGATAACTCAATTAAAGCGAACAGAAATATTTTCGCCCATCCATTCATTTCATTGCGATTCTGGTCCGGTATTCCGGATTTTTATAAATATATATATTACTAGAGAAAGAGTTTGGTATTGCCATTAACTCGTAATTAATCGCCCACACGCTCGCATTACTCGCGAGACAATTGTGATTTAGAGACGAGATTAATTAAAGAGATAATAAAGCGGTCGCGACTGTCCTTTGCATACCTTCTCCCACTCTATAAGTAATTGCCTCTATAAAGGTTGCGTTTCAGTTACACCTGTGTCGGTGTCGTTATCGTTAATTTGATTAACGAACACCTATTTTTTAAAGACATATTCTAGTGATTACTTTTTTACTAAAATTATTTAAAGCGCTCTCGAGTATTGTCATGTTTAATGGTTTAATCGATAATTTTGCCATTTATGTAATTATGGAAATGATTTAATGATTCATTAAAGAGTTTTCTATTTGTTTGGAAATAGTAAAGAATAATTAAAAATTATTTATATCGGCTATTAACAGATAAGTTATGTGATAATTGTTGATAACGCGAATTGCAATAATTTCATTTTATTTTATAAAATATCAAACCATAATTAATTTCTTTTTTAATCTAAAAGATTATTTAAGATAATTAGTAATCCCAGGATTCAGAAGTAATTGATGCTAAACCCGAGTCTTGCCTTTAATCGTGAGCTTCTAATTTGTATTCATTAAGCCTAGATATTGAACTTCAAGTTTTTAATATTTATAAATTGAATACAGTAAAAGCCCTGAATATTTTTTAGTATAAAAATATTTGGTTACTATACTGAAATAGTCATTAATCCTAAATTTTTTACAATAATAAAATAATAATATATTAATTTGGAATTGAAAGCCATTAACTAAAGCGAAATGTTCACTATAAGGAGCTCACTATATCGGAATATAATAATAAATATGTTATATTAATAAACATAAAATTATTGTTCATCTATTAAAGTGAGTTTATCTTATTTGAAAATATATGAAGAATTTTTGAAAATAAAATATGAAGTATTCAAAGAATGGTTAATAAACAAACTTTAATTAAAGCAAAAAATGTTTATTTAAAAATAATTACTCAATTAATTTTATCACATCAAGCGTTTAAATAGAGAAAGAATATCTAATTAATAAAATTAATTGCGCGCGTAAAGTAAAGCAATTTAAATATATTATCGAATCATGTGGGCGTTAATAATATGCGTATTGTTTACTTATTCGCCCATAAAAGATATTTATAATATTGTGATTTATAGCTAATCTTATATGGGTTTTCTTGTTCAGTAAAATTGTTTTATTTAACGAAAAAACAAAGTAAAGGCTATTTACAAGAATATTATCCCCAAATAAAAGCTTATATTATATTAGCATTTTTGCCTTAAATGAGATTATGATGTAAATGCGGACTATTTGCTAAATGCTGATAAAACAATTTTTGTTATTTCGGTGAAAAATCCGATTACTCAGCATTAAAAATAAATATAAATATAGCAACAAAAGTGTTTTTGGCGAAGATATTTTCATATCAAGACAGCGTATTAATGGTGTAAATTACTCTTTATTATTAGCATAACGAAGAGTACTCTGATTTTATTTACTCAAATATGTTGTAAATCACGGCGTATGGCATAATATGGATAATGGCGTAATTGAATTTAGAGATAATTTTAGTGATTGGTGTGAACTGATGTTCATATAAGTTTGATTTGAAAGTTACTGTTATTTTATATTATTATTTTTTAAAGTAATAAAATCTGTAAACTCTAGTATAACAAATCAAAATTGTATTAATTTATACCTCAATACGAAGTGTCAATTAAGTGTATTTTTAACTCAATATTTTTGAACTAACAAAAAATCATTGAACACTCTTATATAAATTAGTTGAGCGCAAAAATAACGTTATTAAGTTATGCAAAATTCCAATGAAGATAATATAATATTAAATAACACGCATTTGCATAATTAGTAATTAATTTAATTATGTTTTTCACTTCAATTCCAAGCATTATTTAATGTTATCACATAGACTAACAGTATTAGGTGTGATGCATAGCAGTTATAATAAATCATAATACTTATTATGTATTATATTGTATAATTATAATATATATCATCATTAATAAAATGTTTAATGAGCATCAATATATTATTTCAAATATTAATTTTTCAAATAAGAATTAATCTTATTTTAATCTTTATCTCTGTTTTCTATTCAATATAATTATTTTAATTAGTTATAGATTAATAAATTGATAAATTTATTATAATGCGGGTATTTATTGATCTACTAATAAATGATTTACTATATAGTGAAGTGTCCCGAACTTTATGTATTTTTAAAAAATAAAGTTGTATTAAACTGTGTTCAGAGCATTGATTGAAATTGCATTGATTGGAACGCAAATGCGAAGTATCATCAAATCGAAACACTGCATATTCTCCATAATCCAATCGATATAATTGCCAACTCTAGTGAAAACACCGGGAAAGTTAGGCAAAGCACAGCCTTCGCCCCACGAGACGATGCCCAACAACACTCCGTTACTAGTCATCGGTCCTCCAGAATCGCCCTATAATTTCAAAATTGAAAACTAAAACTTTTTCTGTTATAAATAAAATTTAGAGCATTTTATTATACATGCAAGACTTATGAAAGTAATTTCAATTAATTGTCACATACATTGCAGGCGTCTTTTCCACCGCCGGGTACGCCCGCGCACACCATGTTATCAGTGACCGGATTAATGCCACTATAGTCGGCTTGACATACGGCGCGATTGACGATAGTGAGCGTAACTTTTTGTAAGGTATTAGTTTGAACGCCATTCTGCGACGTGAGACCCCAACCCGTCACCTGAACACTAGTTCCCGGCGTCGGGTCAGATCCCTGAGCTGGTAATGTCACAGCTCTGGCCTGTGGCTGTCCTAATCTCAGCGGTTTTAACAGTTTTATTAGAGCGATGTCGTTGTCAAATGTGGTTGGATTAAAGGCAGAGTTGATTATCACTTGACTGATGCGTACACCATAAACGCTAACTGTCAGCGGTGTGGTCACTAAACGATTGTAGTCAATACGTGTGGTTAGTGGTGATGCGCTGCAAAATGTTTTTTTTAAAAATAATTAATAACAGGTAAAATACTTACACGACAGCACAGTGAGCGGCGGTGAGAATGTAGTATTTATTCAGTATGACTCCACCGCAGAACGGAAAGCCGGCGTTCAGCGAAAAGTCCCAAATGGCCACTTGATATGGCGCGTCACCCAATAGGGCATCGGTGCCGCCGACGATGCGATTGCCGTTTCGCTTTCGGTCGACCAGCACTTTAGACCACGAAGAGATATCGCCGCGAAACACGAGTCTATCAATTGATTGCCAACTATTATACATATTTAGAAATTCGCTGGCGTTTGATTTATTTAGTGATGAATTTATTAATTGTAGCGCACCTATAATTGTGATTATAAAAATTTGCGCATTAAATCGCGAAACTTTCATTTCTAAATTTTAGCGTATAATGACATAGTTTTACGATTATATAACTGTAAATTTTTTTAAAAAAATAAGTTTTATAATTAAATTATTTAGAATAATAAAATTAAAGGGATATTGAGTTGTATATCAAAAACAATTTCCGCATTAACTCATTTTATATTTATTTAGTGATCATATAATTTTACCAAATTATTATTATAACATTTCGATTTATTGTATTTATAGGAAATACTAAATAAACCTAATATAGTATATTAATTACATATTTTAATCATCAAAGCGCTAAACTTTATTTTACTTTATTTATATGTTTATTTTAATGTAAACATGTAATGTTATTTTATGTTTAATTCAAAAGAGTTATGTCAAATCATAAACAACTTAAATTTTATAAAACTTGAATTTATATAATTTGTTTCAAAATTTTACAAATAAATATTTTACAATATAAGTAATAAATAATAGCCGAGATCTTAATTAAGATCTCGGCTATTATTTAAAATTGTTTACCGACATTAAATAAATGTAAATTAATATAAGTAATACTAAGTAAGTTTATAGCATGATTAACAATATTTTGATTTCTCGTGTGAAATTAAGTAACAGTCAAGAAAAATACTTGAGTATTACACGTGAGTTTCAATAATACTTCGATAACACTATGAAATTGTCAGTTTGAAGTTTAGATTAGAAATCTATTAACAATAAATTACTAGCATTTAAAAAATACAGTTCGATCAACGAATAAAAAATGTTCAAATTTTTAATATCACTCACTATCACCACATTTATCTTTGTTCATAATCCGAAAAATGTCTATACGAAGACTATCGATTCGGATATAATATGGCAGAATATTGTTAACAGTGGTGTTTGTGGCGATAAAATCGATAAGGATTCGCAATATTACGAATGCAAAGAAGCAAATTTAAATGTTTGGGACGCGGAAAGAGATGTGGCGAAGAGAAGGTGCTGTACTGTATGGCATTGGTTGGACTGCGTTAAGGACTCGGCCGACAGAAATTGCGACCAATCCGAGCGCAGACAATTCGAGACATCATTCGAAAGTATGAACAAAGATCCGGATAACTATTGCGAGAATAACACCGAACACTCGTCCGAATGCGAGGAATTTCCGGCCGAAGCGGCCAATGATGGCGAGAACGGCACGTGTAAATGTCTGTGCGAGTGCGACAACGAGTCGCTTCGCTTTCACTGGTGGTGGCTATTCGTTCCTTTCATTCCGATTTTTGTGTTCATCTTTCTGATCGCTTGTTTGGGCGGCATTGTGTTTCTAATTTGGTATTTTGTCAACAAAAGAAGCCAAAGAAATTTGCGTTTAGTTAACTCTTCTTAAATTTGTTAACAATGCTTATTACTATCATATATCAGAAAATTAGTTAATAATTTTTATTAAAGGTTTAACTAAATTTAATTGTTATTCACAAATTGTTTTTGGAATCTCATTATATTTTCAATTAATCTATAATAAAGTTTTCTGTTTGTATGCTTTTGTTATTATCATTTATAGTTTCATTTAAACTATTTATTCCGAAAATTTAGAAAATAGACACATAACATAAATTTTAATAAACCAAATTTAATATAAAATACTAAAAATTTTACTAAAATAAATTTTTAATACTTAAAATATTTTATTTCAGGTTTTTATTTTTTATTTTTTTGTTATTTCTAAAAATTATTTATAATAATAACTATCAAATATGTTTCTAAAAAAATACAAATTTATATAAATACTTTTAAATCTACAATTAAAAAAAGCAATTCTTTTAAAATTTAAGCTAAGACTAGACAGTTCTGCGAACAGTTTTTATTAAAGAATTGCAGTACGCTTTTAACAAAACCAAAATTGGACGACTGGTCAGTCTGTTGATCACTCAAATTAATTACGTCTTTTGTCGACGGACTCAATCAAACAATATATTTATTTTTATGACTATAGACTAATTTGATATTTGATGATCAGATAAGTATGCGTAGAATAACAAAAAGAAATTCTTGTCATCAAACCTAAAAGGAAAAAAAAAATATAATGCTTCGCATTCACAAAAAACAATGCCAATCAAAATTAGGGTAATTCTCTCTCTCTCTCTCTCTCTCTCTCTCTTATTGTCTGTAACTTTAGTAAATACAAATTAGATACAGAATAATAAGCATCGATCACGTGTTAATCGATATAAATCATGTTCGCCTTTACTGATCCAGCATTAAGTGAGTTACACTGATGTTGGTCTTGATTTGTACGTTAATTTTCATTTTGTTTTCGCTCTATTTCTACTCTGAATTTACCATTACTTTTGTGTTATTATGCAAAAAATGAATTAACTCTTGAATTCCTTTGATTTGATTCTCAACATTATATTTTCGATGATTCATTTCATAATTATTTTCTATACCTTTTGTAACGCATTATTTTCTTTTCTTTTATTTTGTCCATATTATATATCAAACATTAATATCGGCCACTAAAATAGTCACCGATATTTGAGTTTGATTTGCACTCAACAAGAAATGCCATTCACACTCACACACAAACACACATACTTTACTCCTACTCTTACGATCGATGAAGTCGTTCATTTCCGTTCTCCTCATTTAATTCTTAACCGAAAAAAGAAGAGAAAGCGAAAGAAAAGTAGGAGCAAATATCGATTCCCGCAAATGGCTATCGAAGTAATTCCTTATGATGTCGACTGTCGGTAACAGCGAATCTGGCGAAACAAAAAGAAGAAGAGAAGGAGAAGAGACAAACACTTATTGACAGCATTGATGGCAAAGTAAATAGCGGTGATGTGCCTGAATGGCCATTACGCCAACTCGATGGGGGCACTCATTAATGGTCCGCATCTGAATAAATACATTCAATTGTCACCACTTTGCTAGAAATATTTGCCAATACTTCGTGAATTGTAACAAAATTTTGTGTCTAATTAAATGATATTCTCGAGTGTCATCATATCTATTACGCGAGTTTGGTTTGAATTCAATAAAAAATATAATGATATTCAATCACATCTACTGTTCTGAACAGAATATATAGTATGATATATAAAGTCAAAGCGAGGAAAAACATTGATAACAAATAATCTGTGTTGTGATTTAAATTTTCTGTTGCGGAAATACCCTACCCTACCCTACCCTACCAACAAACTAATTTAAATGGTAATTTAAATTAGTTTCACTTTAACTTTAATTTAAGAAAACATTATATTCAATTAAGTGATATTTCCATATACTTATTTCCATAACAGCGATATAGTCAATACTTTTTATCATTTCTTAAATTATTAAACGAAAATATCGGAAAAATTAGTTATAGAGAAACGTGTGGTCACTCACTCTACATGTAATCACAGCAATAATAGTCTTTATAACTAACGAAACAAATATCAAGCCTATAGTCTGAACGGCAATAAATAGAGTGATCAAATTATGAAAAGTGTAATTGAATGTCGAAACGATTCAGTAATTCGTTAGCGAAAAGAAACAATAAAGACAGTAAAACATAATTGAGATATCCATACAGTTATCTGAGCAGACAGAAGATGCGAGCATTTTTCATCTTAGTTTTAAGATATATAGAGGTTATATTAATATATATATTTCCAGTCATTATTCATTATTCTTTATTACGCAAAAATATTGGGCTACAAATTTTTGTATTACGTCAAAAAAATATACTCATATATTAGAAGTTTATACGCGTGCGAATTACATAATAATAATGTCAGCAATTAAATAGAAAATAAAATATTTATAATTTTCCAGTAATTAAATAATAAAATATGAACCGAAATGATTTATTATCATTTTTATACATGAAATTTCATTATCATTATTATTGCCGCGCATCGCATTTAATTCGCTCAATAAACAAGGAGTGGAGTACAAAACGTATTATTATTATACGCAGACAACGCTGCAGAATATATAATTTTACAGTTTGTACTCAACAGAATTGAGAGTACAATGTTTAGTAGCGATTCAAATGAATGTTAAATCAATAGGTAGACGCGAGCGCACACAGAAACACAAAATGCAATTATTTTTAGTTTTAAGGCATTAACTATTGTCTAAGTTTTCGATAATCGTAAGCTAAAACTATAAAAAGCAAAATAAGGGCTAAAACGAAAGTGCTTGCGTTCGCGCGAATATATATAAAATGCCTTAAAAGATAAGACCAGACAAACCGCACTCTCATTTGTACCACTGTTGCAGATATTGACTTATCTTCAGCGTTATTATTCCCCGAAGAAATGCAAACTGCATTCTCGGCTCTATATATCGGAACAATGCGTTTGATTTTATTAGGAATAGAGTTAATAGGGATATGACTGAAGGGAAGGGAATAAGAGAGAGAAAGACTGTGCATAAGAAACATCAATGCATATCATTGCGATTGTTAGAGACCGAAATAAAAGCAATAACATGTGATTCGTGACGAGTGACACACCGAACTGATTCGAGCCATTCGTCCAAATATTATTACCAAAAAGGCATAAAGAGATTTATTGTTTTCTTCTGTTTTACTTGCGTTTCATTAATCTCTCTCTCTTCCTCCTCCTTCTCTCTCACTTCACTCAACCTCTCATTTTATTGTTTCCTATTTTGCGAGAATTGTAATCTCTTGTTAACATCGCCATCATTTGAACAGATTTACCCGACACTGTGTTTATAACTTTTCGACGCTATAAACGCATGAAAATTTCTGGCTTTATTATATTCTGCAAGAATATCACTAATAATTCTGTAATCATTATTCGCTAAAAATAACCGAAAAAGTAGTGAAGCAATGAATTTTTGTCGCGAAAATAATTAAAATGTATTAACGCTAAGCCTTTTTAAAAACAAATATTACATTAACTTTCTATAAATATCACTATTTCGTAATAGATTTTACTTTTTATACCTAATCCATAGCACTCTTAGAGATATTAAATTTGGTATTATTAGA
>JAQIYA010001131.1:0-14389 GCA_034699355.1 Microtritia minima | reverse complement strand
TTTTCTTTTCCTTTTAATGCAAATTTTTATGTTTCGGCTTATACACCGAACCGTCTTATCCACCAGAACTTAGGGTACTTATTGTAAATCAAATGGTCTGTAGGCTGTAATGCTGATATCAATGCAAAACTAATAAATTAAGTAATTTTCAACTTTTACAATATTTACTATTACTTCGCCTTTACTATTACTTATTTTTAAAAATTTTATTACATTGTATCGTTACGTTCAAGGATTGCCAATTTAAAGCAAATCAGTTTATAAAAAACTGAAGAAGACGGTTGTCTTCGAAAGCTGTTCTGAGTTAACTCAAAGTTATACTCATTACAAATGAAATAAAATAATCGCAATGAAAACAAAATCCATGTATTCTTAAAAATTATTTTAAATTTTAAACTTTGTTTTTTATGCAATATTAAAAACTGTTTTTATAAATCTAGAGTCTTCTGTCAAATTTGGTAAATTAATTGATCAAACTGTAAGAGAATTTTATATATGGGCGGTCAAATTGGGTCAAATTGGGTCAAATTGGTTACTGACCGCAAACGATGGTTAGAAATGACAACAACTGCGCCAAACTCTACAATAAAGCGCATAATTTATGTGAGCGTTCAGTATTTTTGTTTACAGTTTTTTGCAGCAATAATAGAGTGGCGTTTAAGTAATAGTGATCTTTATTTGGCACTCATTGCTGTGTTATTTGAAATGTTTGATGAATTGAGTTAATAAGCAATTCAAATGACAACAAATGGCTTCAATCGAAAAACTGGTGAAAGCTTTTGAAGCGCTAAAAGTCATTCAAACGCCTATCGATAGGCCTGAAGAGGCTTTGGTTTCCACAAGATTTATGTAATTATATTATCATAAACTAAATTAATTTATAATTTATTTTTATTAATTTATTCAGAAAAAAGGAGACATCGCTCACAAAGAAGGATAAAATATTACATTGCAATACGATTTCCGATATTATCTGTTGTCCGAGTTTAAGGTTTGCTTAAATATTTGTTGAAACTGTTCGATTCGAAGATTAAGATTATTAATTAAGATTATTGATGACAATAGAAATATAGAGGATTTTCATAAATTCTTGGGCATTACGATCGAGACATTTCTCGCGTGTTGTGATGACAACGACTCTGATGTGCGAATGGTTGCCAACGAGTGTCTGAATCGCACGATTAAGGTTTGGTCACCATTGCTGTACTGTATATATAATTCAATTAATTGTCTCAACTCTGAACTCACTCTAGAACTTAATGGACACTCAATTGGGACGAATTCAAGTGGAACTCTATAAGGAAATCAAAAAGAACGCATCGAGTCGTAGCCTAAGGGCGGCGTTGAGTCGTTTCGCCGACTTATGCCATTTGACCCGACCTGCTAAGTGTAGGCCTTATGTCGTCAACTTGTTTCCATGTCTGGTCAAAATTAGTGAAAGAACTGAAGAGGACTCGCTTCAAGAAACTCTACGAATAGCTATGACTAAAATAATGCCTGTTTTGGCAATATTTGCGAGCGATAACGAGATCATTAATTTATTGACAGCTTTTCTGCCAAATTTGCAGTTCATTATGGCTAGTGTTAGAAGAACTGCTGCCTCTTCTATGGTTATCATTTGCCACTATTCAAGAAAGCCTCACGTCTTTTTTTCCTGGCTTTTAAGTCATTTACTTTCATCTTTCAATAGAGTCAAATTGATTAGTGATTTAAAAGATAATTTCGAACAACAATCTTGTGATCGTGTATTAGTTGGGATTTTTTTGTGCTTAAAACACATGATTCCATATTTATATGACATTCCATCGCATATTGAATATGAAAGTTTAAAAACATTTGGTAGTAATCAAAAACAAAGTGAATGCATCGCAAAAGAATGTGAAGTAATAACCGAAAATTTACTTCAAATTTATGAAATTTCTTTATTTAATTTGAGATACAATAGTAATCATAATGTAATCCTATCATCATTGGAAGCACTTCTACAACTAATGAAAACTCCTCCAAAGTTAATAATGAGTTATCTATTAGACAAGAAGGGAATGGGAAAGTCCAGAATAGGTTCTTATATTCGTTCATCAACTCCTGCCTCACCTTCTATGTTATCGATGATTAGAAATAATAAACGATTAAATAGCAATAATTCTGCGAGTTGTTCATCAATAAATATGGCATCAATGGCTTCATTGGATGATGACGAGGAAAATATATGTGGTGTCACAACATTGGATACTAAATCTAATCTTTTTATTGAAGAAATTGAAACTCATTTTCAAAGACCCGATTCGTCATCGCAACCATCATCTCTTTCTGAAACATTTATTGATAACCAAAGTTTAATAGAAACTGATAATTCTGGATTGGAAATGACGAGTATTGCTAATGAAGATAGTATTGTATTAGATTCTGAAAAGCAATCTTTTAAAAGTTCAAATAAATATTTATCATCTAATTTTCAAATGACAAAATTAACTTATGTTGAATATGATGAATCAGTTATTAACGACAGCCAAATATCGCCGTCTGCTTCAGATAGTTTTGATGCTATCGAAGAGAGTTGTGATACCAATAATGGGGATATCGGCGAATTCACAACTCTAAACATTCCATCTCTCGAGTATTGTGTGAGACTTATTTGCAATCAATTTTTATTAAATGGAAATCAAAGCGGTTTAATATCAGATAAAAGTGTTCGCGTTAGCGTCAAATCGTTAGCGTTGGGATGCATCGCCGCTATGGTTCGTCTTCATCCCAAATCATTAATAATTGACTTGTATTTAGAATTGGATAACAATGCTAAAACAATATCTGATTCTCCTCAAAAAATTTGGGACATATTATTATATTCATCTCATTCTGACCCACAACTGAGAGGTCAGGTCGCTTTAATTATTGGTCATTTTATTCATGAAATATTAAATCAGCCCAATTCTTATAACGATTTTTTATTACAACACTGCTCATTATCGGCGTATTCAGAAGCTCCGAGTTTGGATGAATTACTCAATAATTTAGTTACTATTATAATGGATAAACAAAGTTCTTCTATAGCGACCAAACATGGTTTAGCAGGACTTAAATTATGTTTTATCAATTTATTGCAGTGTAATGATTCTATAAATAAGACTGCTTTACTGTTAATCGATAAGATTATTGAATTAAAAAATAATCCTTATTGGCTCGTCAAAACAGAACTTTTGGAAATATTCGCTGACATTCCTTATAAAGTTGTTTATTATCTTGAAATCGCCAATGAATTTCATTCTCAAAGCGAAATTATTGTGAAAAAAGAACGTTATCAAAACAAGATTATAGACAGTTTGTTCAAACCTCTAATTGCGGACGAAGATTATCGCGTGAGAGAAGCCGCTTGTGTAGCGCTCGTCAAAATGGTTTCTTTTATGTTCACACCGATGGCACAGTTCGACAACGATCCCATAACTGGTATTGCTTTCGAGCACATCTTATTTAATTTTCCAGAAAATAAAATAAATTTTCAAGACAAAGACAATTTCATACCATTTATAAAATCATTTACTGATCCAATAAGTTTCAAAAATTCTCTTCCAGTTGGAAATTGTCTGTTAGAATCTAATTTATTAAATATAGTTAATATTTTGGCCAAGGGTTTAATTTTCAACATAGAAAACAAGTCAGCTTTTGTTGGATATTGTCGTGCATTAGCTTTATTATCAGAGACATATTCAATTTCCTACTATCCATATTCATGGGGTTGTGATTTGAATGATAATTCAACTGCAATACAATTGATTAACATTGCAATAACATTATTATCTAATAATGCAATAACAGTATTGGACTTGAATACTCATCAAAATGTGATAATTGTTGCGATCAATATGATGGAAGGCTTAGCTTATCACTTAATTAAGTCAAATATTAAAAGCGAATCGCTTCACAATGAGTTTGAATGGGGAATCATAAGTTCTCTTTCACCGTATTTGGCTTCACAATTGGAGGCTCTTTTCATTCATTTAATTAAAATAATAAACATATATTCATGTATTATTGACGAGTCATTTAGTTCGCTGAACTTAAATGCAAGCAATAATAAAATTCCTGTTATTCAGACGATATCAAATTCTACTTTAAGTCCGATACGAAGAAAGTCAATCAAACAATTAAGTGATGGCACCGATAAAATGGATTCTAAATCGAATAAAAAAGTTGAATCTGAAAAATCAGATAAAGAAAAAAGTGGAAAATTTCAATTTATTTCAAATCCGATTTTTCTAAAGTTATATGAAATGCTTCGCTCAGCTTATATAAGTGGAAAGACATCGATGGACTTAAAAGGAGATAAAATAGCTTCCCTTTTAAGTGTCACATTAAATGCTTTATCTCGCCTTTTAGAAATGGCGACAATTAAATACATAGGAAAATACTCAGAAGAAATTTTGCAATATCTAAAAATTGTATTTAGTCTCGAACCATGTTTGGCTATTAAGAATGTGCGCCAACTTTTGAAATGCATATTTGGTACTAATTATGTTGTGCTCTTTTGCAATGATAATTATGAAGACGATTCAAAAGCGGATAATACCGAGGAATCGCAGTCATTTACGAGTGTTTCATCAATTTCACAAAATTTCAAGAATTCGGAAATGGTTGGGTTATATAATTGTTGTTTAGCCACGCCTTACACCAAATTTACTCAGTTTTTTGCATCTAAATCGTCGCGACTCGGTTCTAATTATGCGAATGTGGCGGAATGTGAAGTGACATTTTCAAGTTGGTTGAGAAAGAAAATCGAAAAAAGGGTTTCATTTATATTAGATAAAAACAAACCTTATGGCAGTGCGAATATTTCTCAAAGCTCTAAATCTTCATTAGCCTCTCATATTCGTCTGTTTGAGCCGATTGTTATTAAAGCATTAAAACAATATACAGTCACGAGTAATATCACAATGCAATGCGAAGTACTCGACTTATTATCACAATTAGTTCAGCTTAGAGTTAACTATTGTTTATTGGATTCCGATCAGATATTTATTGGTTTTGTCTTAAAGCAGTTCGAATTTATAGAAGGCGGACAATTCGAAAATTTCGACAAATTAATTAGTCATATATTTTTCTTTTTAATATTATTATCATATGAAAAATATCATTCGAAGCCAATAATAGGAATACCAAAAATCATTCAACTCTGCGATGGGATAATCGCTAGCGGTCAACATCCAGAAAAATTTGCAATTCCATCGCTTCAGTCTATAGTTGAAGATCTAATGCTTCTCAGAAACGCCAGTAAAGTTGATTCGAGTAAAGAGTTGGAAACTCAACGTGAAGTTATAGTTTCTAATTGTTTAAAATTAGCTCAATTTCCACAAATTTTAAATATTTTGTTAATTATTATAAAACAAAACAGAAGAGAAGGAGAAGAAAAATGGAAAAAAATGTCGCGACAAATAATTGATACTTTATTGCCACAACTTATAAAACAGTCAATACATATTGATTGTTACGAATCATTAGATATTCTTCACTCTTTATTTGAGTCGGTATCTCAAAGCGTGTTTAGACCGGTAGATATACTACTGAAAGCATTATTTGCTGCTCCGCATCCAGACTTAACTAACAACTATTACTTTTTCCATCGTTGGATTTCAATGATATTAGTTATTTTAAGAGTATTAATAGTGCAGGCAAAAGAAGAAGTGGTTTTGGCCAGACTTGAAGAATTAAAGAGTTCTATCATAACGATCGGACCTTTTGGGTTACCTGTAATTCCTACAACTTTGAATGACGCAAATTCCATTCCATTTCATATGTCATCGCTTACAGCCATAAATAAGTCGTTTACGATTCAATCAGAAGAGATGTTAGCCTCATATTTGTTGCAAATTATACAGTTATGTTTTCAAGAGATAGAAATTCGCAATAATTCTATTTATAAAGATATTCAAAAACACTGCGAGTTTCTTATTCAACAAATGGCAAATTATATAATAATTTTGACGCATATGTTTCAATCGGGTTTATTTCGAAGAGTGTTTAAAGCAGCCATGAATTTGATTAAAGCAAATCAATTTCAAGAAAATGATGATTCAAGTTATTTGAGTGGTTTTTCTTTGAACAAAATTAATTCATCCATTCTTTCGATTATGTCTGTTTGTCCAACTTTATCGCTTCAATGGTTTAATCTTCTAATGCTTTTAAATTATGAGGATTATAGTGAAAGTGGTCTTTGGAACAAACTTATTCGACCTAATAATTGCTGTCTGAGTAACGGTGGTTCGAGAAGTCAGTCTACAGAAGTCAGGAGAAGTAGCGGCAATAAAATGAAGAATATGTTCGATTATTCTCCGTCGTGTGAAATCATTAAGAGAGGGTCACTTATATTACTATGCGATTTTGTGTGCGAGAACATGAACGACGCCGAACATATGACATGGCTTATAGTGCAAAATATTAATGAAATTATAAGTATGTGTTTTGAATTACCTATTAGTGAATTTATAAGCACTATTCATCGAAATTCTGCTTCGAGTGGTTTGTTTATTCAGGCAATCAATTCAAGATGTGATGAAAATTTGAATAAACCTTCTTTTGTTCGTCGCTTATTAAGTTGTCTCGAAAGAGTTCATTCCACGCAATCTTCGTCTCTCATTACTTTTTTAATTGAAAAAATCATTACAAATGAAGTTCTCGTAGGAAATCATTTACTCATACAAAATGCTGAAGAAATTGCATACAAATTTTTGAATTTGATGATTGAATCATTTCAACGAGAAGCGGACCAGATTTCTGAGCATGATTTGGATAAATTAATTGCTTGTGTTAGTGACAAACATCATGAAAAGTTAAATTCAAAGCTTAAAGTATTGCGAAATTGTATTAACGATTCAAATAATGCTAATATTCACCCTTTATTGGATAACGAAAACATTTTTAAGATGCCAGACATTAATAAAGATTGGTTTTTATTAATTTTACAACAATATTGCATGAAATGTTCGAAAGGACAGAAAGCGGCGAATCTTCTTAACAAGTTATCTTATGAAGATATTATTTCAGTTTTAACTTCCAAAGATTTTGCTTTAGAAATACTTGGCGAATGTATTGAGTTTTGTGACCAAAATCTTATCGATGATGGATACAAATCAAATTCAAAAATAATGTTTTCGGCTGTTATGAATCGCATTAATTTGTTAAAAGCGTCTTTAAATACTGTGGTTCAGCATTTGAATTATTTTGTGGATTTATTGCCAACACCTCACTATCCCTTTCTTGCTCATCAGGAGATGTGTACACCCAAAGAAGCGCGACATCGACAGAAGATTATTGAACTTTTCAGTGATTCATTTACTTGGAGTTATTTATTCAAATTATCGTCTGGTTTTTTAGCCTTTCTCGAGCATCACAGTGAACGCAGTGTTTCGCCAGAGTTGTTGGCAAATGTAACTCGCATTTCGGTGCTATACTCAGAGACTGCACAATTCATGACCGAAATAGTTCGAAGTGCTTCGTTTGTTCGACTTGTAATTGTATTGAAGATAATGAAAGCATCCATTACTTGTTCGAGCATTTTTACTTACTTATCTGATCCACAAAACATTAGCTATCAGTGTAGTTTTATTTCTGCTATTTATTCATTTGCACATCACTGTAAGTATTTTTATAATTATTTAAACTAGTATTTTGTCCCGTTTTAACAAACGTGCTTTCTAGAGAGTTCACTTCCCCGATACCAATCGCACCTTAAAATCAACTTAGACTCTCAACCCTTGACTCCCTCAACCCTTTTACCCTCTCAACCCTTGATCCTCTAAACCATAGATCCCTCATTCCACAAACTAAGACGAATTCATTTTAATGACACATCACATGTTATGATTTTTGGCAATTCGGCGCCACCCGAACTGGTCACGCCCCTCAATCCGAGACCCATCTGAGACCCATGACATGGTTTCTGACCATTTCTCGGAGCCTCCCGAACTGGTCACCCCCGACCACCTCGACTTCTCTATGCCACCTTTCAGACAATGCTGATCACAAATATATATGCCATGTGGGGGTAGCGCTGGTATCCATGAGTATCCATTTCCCAAAACAAAAAATACATTTATATAGTCTAATTTTAAAATTTTAATGTCCAATATGTCCAATGATGTCCAATATTATGAACAGTCTGTCCGCACTCCACCGACAGAAACAAAGACAAGTGGCCGTCAAAATAGCACTCATTATTGTTTTGACACTTATTTGACACCAAATATGTTCCTAAGTTTAGTATTAGTTTCGTAAATTGTGTATACAGTAGAATACAATATTCCAAAGTATTGTTGAATAAATTATAATTTAGAATTTTAAGCATAAATATTTATAATCATAATTTATCATTTTGTGCAAAATGAGCTCAATATAATGGTAATTATTGTTTAATGTTAAAACCGCCGAATGTTAAGTACTAAAAATGCTAACCTTTATTTATATCTAAATATTTTGAATTTATATTGAATTAATTAATCGAACTTATATATTTCTAATATGATAAATTTAACTTACAGTTTTTGGTGATTTACCAAAACTCGACGATCCCGAAGATTTCTCGAAGAGTGAACACGAAAATCCAGAACTGAAACACTCTCATCGCTCGTGTGTGAGAATGGCTCAGTTAATACATTTTATTGAAAACAATGAGTTCAATTCGTTTCAAATGCCGCCGATTTGCATATCATTAATAAGAAAGATAACGTTAGCCACCGCTCGATTGCCACTCGTTAATAGTTTTGTTATTATTCCATTTAATATGTGGAACATTAAAATGGCTAATCCTTGGAATCCGAATTTTTCCGGTGATTTCGGAACAATTATATCTGTGATTCCGTCTGAATATCTTCACGACAGAGAAATTTTTATGCAGTTTTGGTTTCGTATTACACATCTTGGATGGACCACAAGAGTTCAATTTGAAGAGATTTGGATGTCATTGCTTGGAGTGTTTGCCTCCACTTGTAATAATGATTCAGCGGAAGAACAAACTGAACGAATCAGTATTAGCATAATTGCCGTGAAGACCATAACTGATTTATTATTATTGTCCACTTTATCGCCTCAAGGAAATCCTGTAAAAAGTAAATTTGTAAAGCAAAAGAAAGATAAAGTGCAAACTTTTCTTCACACAAGATTTGGAGAAAAACTACAAGCTATTCGTGAACCACTGTTAACAGCGATTAATTCATTAATTGACTGTAACAGTGAATTTGACAACTCTTATGATTTTGGTCAGGTTTCGGTCGAACTTTTGCGACACGCAATAAAGGGCTCTTCAAATGCTAATGAATTGTCGCCATCTATTTCCTCGACGTCATCCACTTCGTCGTCTTCATCTGGATATAGTCCAATAAGTCCTGGAACTGGCAATAAAATTATTGAAAGCACATCTGTACGAGAAAAAACAGAAATAGATTTAAATTCTTGTTTGCATTTTTTGCTCGATCTTTATGGACAACTGTTGTCACTGCAGCGACAAATACAACTACCATTGCTTACCGAAATTTGCAGATCAATACTGCTTTTATCTGATTTATTTTACGAGAGAACACAATTTGATTGGATGTTGGATACATTCCTCGAGTTGCATCGCATCGCGCAAATAGCCGAAGATGAGATAATCAGCCAATATTTAATTGTTGGCATTTGCAAATCGGCTGTTGTTCTTGGAATCGAAAGCGAAGCTTTGACTGATAAATGCAAGAAAAGCGTCGACATATGCCTCAGAAGTCCTTTTCTGCCGACAAGGATCGCAACATTACATGCTTTAAAATATGTACTTGAGTTTCGCGGAATTTGCTCCAATGGAAAGGAAATCATATTCTTACCTCTTATTTCCGATTATATCGTTAAACATCTTTCGGATAATTCTCTGTAAGAATTGTATTATTGATATTATATTATTTGTTACTTTATTTTACTCTGTTATAAAAATTTTATAACATAAATTTTAATAGGATTTCTGTTTAACGTTAAAACTAATTAATTAAAACTCAGTTAGTTTTAAAATTATTAATTTATTAAAGACAGAATTTTTAGATACATATGTATTTTAATAGAATAAAGTTATAATGAATATATTTTAAATTTTATTCTTCACTAACTTAAAAATTTTTCATTAGATATTGATTTTAAATAATTGAATTTATTAATAGCCCAAGCAGTCATAATTTGGAACACGTGGAACAGATGTGGAAACTTGCGTTTCATATTATTGAAAATTTTGTTGAAAATTTCGCCGAAAGTGATTTTGGTCAGAAAATTATTCAGGTATTAGCAGTTTTTGAAGTTTATTAATTTATTGAATTAAAAGATCTCTTTGGATTATTTTTAGCTCGGATTAAAAGTGATAACTGATAAACAGTCATTGGTTTTTGTTACTGTTGTTAACTGTTTGGAGCATTTGCTTTTGTCCGAAAAATTAACAATAAATGAATCTAATTTTTTGGTCAAATCAGCTTTAGAACGCTTTAAGTCATCCACTTGTCAACTCACCGCTCTTTTATCTTTAAATTTGATTACATCTTCCACTTATTTTGGTATTTGTTTTCATTTGTTTAACTTTTATTATGGTTTTCATAATTAGCAAAAGTTTTTGTCCATTATTGCCGTTTAGTTCTATTTATATCTAGTTTTGTTTATATAACATTAAAACATTACATTAAATCATTATTACATTAAAAAAAACTTTTCTAATGCAATAGTTTTGTTTAATAGCATTATTTAATAATTATTTTTCCCAAAAAATATAATTATTAAGTTTTCACTTAATTTATACTTATCATCTTAAAAAATTAGAATTTAATTGTTATTTAAATTTTTAGTTGGTTCAGTAGGTATTGGTTTCGACAAGAATGCTGATGAAAATGAAGAATTTTTTCTGGCGATGGAAAAATTATCTGTGATATTTGAACGGCTGAAAAATTGTCTTTATTTTGAAGCTGAACAGATATGTAATATATTGCCTCATTTCTTGAGCGAGTTTTACCCCACGCAAGACATACTGAATAAATGCATTGGAGAATTTCTCTCAGGCCAGCAAATTCACGCCAAACACTTGGCTAATATTTTATTTTTGGTAAATTTTGATTTATATAATATTAAAATAATTAAATAAATATAACATAATATTCTAAAGTTTTAAATCTTTTATGATTATTTATTTATTAAGATGTTCAACAAATTGCAAAACGAATCACGTCTAGATATAGTACACGATTGGGTTATCTTATCGCTGTCTAGTTTCACGCAACTCATTCCTCTCTCACATGCCATATGGTCTTTAACTGTTTTTTTAATAAGTGCTTCAACAAATTCTTGGATTCGATATACGTATGTTTTATAAAATCATCACTACATTATTATGTGTTACTCATCGATAACGCATTGATATCCTACTTAGGTTTCCATACGCACAAACTCGTTTTGGACTTTTAGATCAAACTGATCGAGACTTATTCTGCGTGGTTTGCATCAACTTTTACAATGAAGTACTAAGTTTTTATTTACCTAAAGATATCATTAGTTATAACTTATATTATTTGAATTAATAGTTAAAGACTGACGAAAATCGTTTGGCCTTTCTTTCCGCTTATCAATTGGTGGCTGATGTGAACTCTCCATACTCTGATGTACTCCGATATTTGCAACTTTCTAAACGTTATCTAAATAAGACACAGTCTTAAGAATGGATTACCATTTAGTGATAATGAGTCATATTATCAGCGATTAGATATATGTATTTCGATATTAATATGCATTAAAATAGCAACACAATGCAAAACTATCATAACGAGAATATGACGGGATAATGGCATCAATTGCTAGTCATTCAAATGTGCTTAAATAATAGTGTTGTTAATATGAATTCAAAGTATACTGTATGTTAAATATAATTCAATTAAATGTATAAAGTTATCTCTAATTTTGTGATAAAATTCTAATTGTATGTACAGTTATTGTTGATAATTCACTTTTATAGACTATAATTACAGTTCCGAAATAAAGGGTATTGTATTGAATGTTTGTTTTGTCGTCCATTGCGGTTGCATTGCAGATGCATTGAGTGTATTGAGTTGTATTGAATTGTCGCCACAATATATGGTTTGACATGATATACACGATGTACTCAAAATTGATTGAAGCGTACATCAAATGCACGCTTTCGTGTACACAGCGATAGCTGTATTGCTGTATCGCTGTATCGCACTCTATCTCTACTCTACTCGTCTGTCTCTATAGTGAAAGAGTGAAAGCAGTGTTGTATCGAGTTTTGTATTCAATTTAGTATTGAGTTTAGTGTGTGTTATGTATGACATGTATGTATGCGTTGAGAACCAATTGAAAAATACATTTCGATGTATAATATGTAGACTATTATCATATATGACTTATAAGTGACTATTTTGTGCCAAAAAAGCAAATCCAAAGCAAATACGCGTCAACTCATCAAATGTATGGCATTATATCAACAAATGGACATTTGGTTAGAGATTGTGGCCAATCGTTGTGCCAATTGTGCCAATTGTTGACGCTCTACGCTTCGGTCCCATATTTGAGTTGCGGACCATAGAAACCATCGGCAAAACTGGAGTTAATGGAATTGGAGAACATCGTCGCCAACACTGTCTATATTAAAGCCAGAGAAGGTAACACTACCACCACTACCATCACTACCACTACCCTAACCCTAACCATCGCTCAGCCATTCGTTGCTTCGCTTTCGCTTTCCGATTGTGTGTCTGTTTGTGTCCACTGCTGGTCCACAACATTAACATTTGTATCAATTGCTCTCACAATTTCTAAGTTTTTACAATAATTATTATGCAAATGAGATTGAAATCCGTTTCAGGCATTTGTTTGAAGTCAGATAAGAAACCCCTTATAAAGGATGCTTATATAATGTTATTTAATTAATTTTAAAATGAAATACATTTTCTTTGAAATTAAGATGAATGGAAATTTTTTGTTTTGAACAAATAATTAATTTTAAATGAATAAATGTCAAATAAAATATATAAAATGTTTTGACAGTGTTTGTAAAAAATTAATGATGAGTGGGAGGCATGAAATGAATGGTATATAAGTTATGCTCAAATACTACAGAATTTAATAATTACTTAATAATGATAAATATAGCATATGAACGAAATAAATTACTACTGAGTGCATGTAATTATTAAATTATTTGCATTTTTACAAAATAAAGCATATTTTACGAGATCATCATTTTTATATTTTCTTACTATTTTAGTCGCAAACTTATTTCAAACGTTAGATATTAATCACATTTAGTACACAATTTATTGATTTAATAATCACAGTTATTGTTGAGAGATTAACTTATTCCCTATTCAACTATTCTTCGTTAGAATCATATTTTCGGTTATAAAATGATTGAACTTTGTTTATCCGTAACAGAAATTAATTCTTTAATAGTTAGACTTTTATCTTTACACTGCAATCTAATTATTAGAATGATTATCTCATATCCTGGTAGAGGTTTTTCAAACGCTAAATACAATTTGAACACTTTTTCATATTCTTTTAATATTTTCTTAACTTACTTTAAGTTATATTAACTTCTTTTCTATTAATTTAATATAATTTTACAGTGTTTACTGTCTAAAGTGGAAACATATTCGTTTATATAATACCGTGCATTTTATTATGATGTACTTTATAAGATATAATGTTATATAAAATCGAAATAATGAATGTTGAATAAAATTATATTTTTGATTCATTTTCAATATCTTTAGTGGAGACAAATTTTGAATTTTATAGTGATATTCTGAACATTTTATAGAAGATAGCCGGCAATAAAAATTGAATTTAAAGTTTACATGCATTCTGACATTTCAAGTTGACATTAATATATCTGTTATCAAATATTGATTAAATCCTTTGCTTTATTATTATCGAAAAATGCTTTTAATTACTTTTAATTAATTGCAATCAACATTTTGGACGTTGAATGATCTTTTAGAAAATTTTAAGACATTCAAAGTGTAAAATAACAAAATTTGTTATTTTAAAATAGAAAACTCTTACATTAGAAATGATTTTGTATTTAATGAAGATATTGAAATTAAATTTTAATTATTAGTATAAATCATATACATTTATAATATACATTTATCCATTTAATACAATAATAATAAAGACATTAAATTATACAATTAATAAGATATCCCTTTTTAAATGTAGTATAGATTTTTATTAGACTTTAATTTTTTTAGTAATTAATTTCATTAAAATTTAAAATGAATTATGAAAAATTCAATTATTTTGGTGATTAAATTAAATTATTTTGAAAATTAATTAAGAGTATAATTAATTTCTTTAAAGCTTTATTTAAAGCTTAAAATAAATA
>JAQIYA010001130.1:0-14402 GCA_034699355.1 Microtritia minima | reverse complement strand
AGTTATTTCATTTTTAATGATATGTATTACATGTTTTTAAAACCATAAAAATGCTAAAGTTTTTCATTATGACTACTATTATAATAATTATAAATTTAATTTTTGTTATTTGGTCACATAAATTTTCAATGAGTTATATTCTGAAAATATTTATTAAAATAATAAAATGAATTCCTAAAATATTAGGCCTATTAATTTATAATCTATTATTAATGCATTTAAACTTTTTGATTAAAATTTTTGCGTAAAATTAAATAGATTTTAATGCATTTTTAAAGAAGTACTTATAAATAATACATAATTCATTAATATGAAATTAAAATTATATTTAAAATTCAATAATTTCAAGCGAGACTTGGCGTTAGATTTAATAAAATACTAGTCATTTTAGAAATGCTCACTAATTATTAGCATCTAATGATAATAATCTTTATTTTCTTTTTATGTAAGTTATAATTTATTTTTTAATCTCATTAATATTTGCGTCTCTCTATCCCCTCCTCCTTCTCTCCCTTTACAGTTTCAAATATAACAAACTGTATTTTGATTACTGTAAGCTTTACAAACTTTTCAACTATTTCTTTATCTGCTCGAAAAATCTATATCAATAATATGTTAGTCGAGCCGTACCTCAAAATTTAAGAAGAGGGAGAAGAAAAGAGTCTAACATAAACTATCGCTAAAATTAATAAATATACCATAAATAATATTCAAAATAAAAAATGAATACCTTGTCCGTTGAGAAAGATAAATCCAGCGATCATTAGAAACGCATGCAAATTAAATTGTTTCCTCCTGTCGTTGACCCACGCGAAGCCGGTATCAAACTTGAGAATATAGTAGAGAAAGAGCAACATTGAGCCCCAGAGTCCGACCTGTGCCAAACACCAGAGCACGCCAAAGAAAAATCGGGTTAAGGTGGACACTTCGGCCGACTCGTCGCTGGCCGTCAGGCTTTGCTGTTTGCTGTTACGATGGTTCATATTGTGGTTGACCTGTTGCTGGTGAAGTGATTGGTGAACCTGATGGTCACGGTGTCCGTCCTGATGAAGCTTTCGGCTGTGGACCACAAAATAATTTATAATTTAACTGATATGAACAAATATCAAATAACTAAAATTAAAAGCAAAACTAAAGAAAATAAAACTATATGTTAAAATCTAAGCTAATTTGGAAAATTAACTAAAACTGTTTATCGTATCGTAAAATTTATCACATTTTTTCAGTTGCTTTAATAAATAATAGTTACTCATAAAATTAATGACTTTTCATCTTACAGTGTCAACAAAAAATTTAATTTCAATATTTGAATGTTTTTAAACGAAATACCATTTTGAATACAATCAAGTTTTACATAACGAATTAAATTTTAAATATAACAAATGGTTTATATTTAATATTTGAACTTTTGAAAGTTTATTCGAGACTTTTCAATAATTAGATTAAATTTTGGAGTAAAAATAAATGAAAACTGAAATTTCGAATATTTAAATATAAAAAAATTTAATTACATATTAAGCTCAAAATTAAAAAGCCATTTATAATTTTTTTTTAAGTTAATTATAAATAAATTGGTTTAAGTTATTTATAAGTTTAGATTAATTATTTATACTCTCAAAATGTCAAAACTAAAAATTCAAAATAAAAAATTAGATAAATTATGTGTTCAATAGTATATAACACAAGCTATAAAATGTAAATATAATATACATTTATGATAATTACATCGAGAAAAAAAGAAAGCTTTGGCTCAATTTTGGCGATTATTTTTACATAAGAGAATGCATAAAACGCGAATGACTTAATTTCAAAATTACCACTTCATGTAAGACAAGCAGACATGTAAGACAGCGAGAAAATTGCCTCAAATGCCTGCGCAAATAAACATTATTTCCTTATTGCAAATGTTTACACTGCGCCGCAAACTTCTTCCGTCATTTTGTGATCGTATTAATAAAAAAAAGTTTTCGAAGAAAAAGTTTGTTTCTCTCTCTCGAAATTCTTTTCATGATTACTACAGCGACGAAATCTTGTTTTCGATAGCTATCTGCGAGTCGAGTGTGTTTTAACAAGCCTTTCATTGAGCCACGCGTAACATTGAATATGAAATAATAGCGATGGAGAGAGAAATGTGGGGAGAGTTTGGGTACAAAAAATTCATGTTACCGTATTTTTCACGCCAAACATTTGATTAATTGATTTCAAATACGTCGAGAATGGAAATTTCAAATGTAATCTTTTTTTTTTGGTAAAACACGACTTTGCGTTCAATTCTGATTAGTTTGCATTCATTCGCATTATTTATAAATGCATTTTACAATATCGGCAAACAATGCAGCAGTGATTAGAGTTTTTACAGTCGAATAAATTTGGAGCAAAGATAATAACTTGGAAATTGATTTTCTTTCTTAATCTCTGGCTGGTTATACAAAATAAAAATTTCTTACTTAAAACACTAGAGCTATTGTGCAGTTGTGTATAGTGTGACCAACAAACTCGAATTTTTCAAATACAAAATCATTACCAGTTTTTATGGCCAATACTTTCAACAATTTTTTAATTGATGAGCTGATAAAATATTGCGATACATTTCGATAAACTTAAATTTTTCTTTTTAAGTAAAATTTGTAAAAAATTAATGTGTATAATAATTACTTAATTTTGTTTTAAGTAATTATTAAATACATTTATATGTATTTGTATTTCAGTAAATAATGAATTTTTATCTAAATTGATGTTCAATAGACCACAAACACTTAACGAAAATTAATATTTAGAATCTAATGTAAAATTAAGCTCAACTGATTTTATATTTAACACTGGACAGTTGGTCACACTATTCGTGTGCTAAACAGCTTACAGGTATGCTTTGACTGTTGAGATTTTATGAAAGTAAAATAAATTTCAAAGGCTTTGCATTGTTTTAGACTCCTTTTTGCAAAATGAGAGTAATATAAAACGATCGAATTTTGGATGGTTTAAGGAAACTGTAAGGAAACTGTCACTCGTTTTCGTTTGATTGCCCGTATCTGTTGAGCAGTTGCACCCCATTGTCATCATCGCAATCAATTTAACGCGTCGTTCCAGTTGTGAGAAACATTTGGAAATCTTACGCTTAGTATGAAATATTTTTGCGATAAAAAAAGTCACTTTACCGCTGTTCCTTAATTTTTTTCCCGATGAAAAGTAAACGTATAATTAAATATAATTAGATTTAATTAGATCGAAACAAAATCTCATCAGTTTCGGTGAATTCAATTCGATAATTAAATTAAGGCGAGAAAAAAATAAGAAGAAAATTGAATGTTTTTTACAAGAATTTCGAGAGCAGTGTTACAGAAAAAGCAAATATATTTTTAATCTAAAAAAAGCATTTATAGCCATATTAGGAAATTCTGATTTGCATTTTATGACTCTTCAACGATTAAAATGAGCGAATATTGCATAGATTTAAAACTATGCCGTGGGCTCTGAAAAGTTGACATGTTTTAGTAATCGATACTTTATATCTGCGATGCCTTATATTCGGCGATGTCATTGGCATAAATATTACCTGTCTATCTAGAAGTATCAAATGATTATAATTATTAGACTTTTTTTGTAACTTTATATAATGATATCGAGTTTAATTAGTTCGGATACCTTCAAACATTAATGGGCAGTTCGGGCAGAGAAGCGTTTCTCCCTTTACCCACCCTTTAATAAATTTCATATCCTTATACCCGAATGCCTGTCTAGTCTCTGTCAAAAATAAAAATTTGTCTGTCAGATAATTGTTGTCAGAATTTATTGTCTAACAAGTTTGCGAGCCGTCCTCAACGGAAGAGCATTCTTGTCTAACCTTCGTATAGGTTTATCTAAAAATGTAATAAAGATGTTCTAAACTTTATTGCATTATTTTATATAAAAAGAAATAAATATAATCTTAATATATGGTTATTAGTGTAAAACTTGTTTATTTATTATTATTATTTTGAGAGAGAATTTTATTGAGCAAACCAAGCAATTTGAGGCAAACCAGAATACACTGTGGATTAACTTATGGCCATATATTATATAAAAATAGATTAACAATTTTAAACATTTTTCTAAATTTGGAATTTTAGGATATCTTACAGTTTAAGCTGTGCTTATTAGTCATAAATTTTAACTGTTTATAATCTTTTGCTAAAAAGTCTTTTAAAAACATGAACTGATATTTAAAATGTAAAAATTAGGGTAATTCTTATATTAATGAATATTACATAACTCATAAAAAGTGTTTTTCAGAGTAATCTTTTTGACCGAATCTTAAATGAGATGCAACAAAAAAATTATGTAAAAAGTTTTAAGGGTTTCTATAAATCTTATGCGTTAATTAACACATTGAGACATACGGCTAATAATAAATTATAATTATGACAAAATTTATATATATATATATAGAATCATTAATCCGAAAAATAGCTGTTTATTTTTGTTTAAAATTTCCCAAATTTCATATATACGCAAATATAATATCAAATAAATTTTAAAATTCAACGCATGCAGTAAATATCTAACTATGTTAAGCAGATTTTAAATTTGGCATTGAATTAATACTAATGGATAGAATTTAACAATAAAAAAAATTCATCATATCATACTTAATTACAATATCCTCATTTTTAAATATCAATTCAAACTTTTCGAATAGAGATGGCATTTTTCAAAAATTGGCAACTATTACAGTATGATATAATCAAAGGTATTCACAATAGATTTTAAAAAGGGGTGTAATATATAAGAAAAACCGAAAATTATACGTTTGTCTCTGTAAATATCTTTACAAACTTTTTCTGGAATGTGAACTGCAATTTGAATAAATTTGAAGATTTTATTAGTGTTCACGATATTATCATAGGTATCAGTTTTATTTCAAGGAGACATTTCTACAATAAGACGTGTTTATTAAGCGGAATAAATTACTATTATTTTTAGTAAAGCAATGATAAAGAAATAAAACAAAATCGAGTTAAAAATTTCTTTAAATATTATTGCGATTTGTAAATACAATTTCAAAGAATAAGTTTTGGGAAGAAAAAAACTCTAAACTCAAGGCTGAGATAAAATTTTTCAACTCTTTTTAAACGAACGAACACACACTCGTCACGAGAACTACTCGATAGAAATGTTTTAATCACAAGGTTTGGCTGCACTTTAATTGAGAGATTCTTTCACTTATTTCTGCGTTACATATTTTCTAAAGTAAAAATGTTTGCACGAAATTAACATTGAATATGTCAAATGTAGACAAAAATATTTCAATTAATCACTTTTTGGGTCTAAATTGAGAAAATGTCTGGAGTAAGAGTATAAGAGTAAATATAAGGGGTTAACATCTGTTTAACATCAACTTTAGTTGATATTGAAAACTACAACTAAAAAAATACTTTACAGTAATTTTTTAATTAATTCAATTGACCTTCAATTTATAATTAATTTAATTGCAAGTAATTCATTCGCTGCAATATTTTGACTGTCATTAACAATTTTATAAAGTTAAACATGATTTAAATGTTGACCCATAAGTAAATGATGAACATTAAGCACTTATAAATTAAACTTTTTTAATAATTTTGAACGCATCATAAAAATAGCCTAACATTTGTAGAGAAATGGCTATTTTATGCATAGAAGACATTGCAAAAAAGAAAATGCTTGAAATTATACAAAAATACATCAATTATATTTGCATGACTCAGAAATGAGGCAAACAATAACCTGTCTTCAAAAAATGCAAAAATTATAAAAGACATATTTATGAGCATTAAAATTGATAGAATGATAAAAGGCTAACCATATTTTATTAGATTAGGCCTCGTTAAAGAAAAGAGCGGCACCACTAATGAAGCAAAAATAATCATAAACAAATTGGGCTCACATATGTCAGACATATGCAAACGCATCACTTTATCAATACTAACATTCAATCATATTTCAAACGCATCCTTAGCTCAAACCAACGATGCGAACATCTTTTTCTTGTTTACATGAATAATTTGTGATTATTATATCATAAGAGGCAAACAAGTGTTTGACAAACTAATAATTAATATTAATCAGTCATAAGCTTATGAAAGTATGCGAGGCTTTTCAAATATTTTTAAGCGGATTAAATTTAAATAAATTGACGAATAGATTGTAAATACAGGAAATGGTTAATTACGGAGCTGTCTCTTTCATGGATAGCCATTTTTTATGGTCAAACAATGCGTGTATCTCTTTTGGATGCCTGAAAGCATGCTATTTTAGACAATTGAGGCGAAGGCCAGCGAGAGTAAGTGATGTCGAAAAAGCAGACAATATTTCATTTTTTTATATTGTTCAGCAAATATTTTTTTGACTGATGAGGGACATTACGGCCGCGACAAACATGTGAGAAGAAATGCGAGTTAAACTTTGTCTTTGAGAATCAACTTTAATGACTAGTATTTTGAAAATATCGGAACTAGTGTTCGCCCGATAATTATAATGAACATAATATATACTTTTTTGCCTCAATGTCTCGAATAGTTTGCGAAATATAATTTTTTTAAAAAACATTTTTCTTTGGTTAAACCTTTGAAATGTAAAAATAATCATATATATCCACATTTTTCTTGCCCATCAAAAACACAGAAATGTTTCTTTGAAATTATTATTATGTTTTTTTCTGTAAAGATAAAATTCGATGTGAAAATATACAAAGTTATGTGAAAAATAAAGAAGCATACGGTTATCTATATCGGACAAGTTCAGTGAATTTTCGTTCGGCCATTATTAATAATCAGGAAATATATCTCCGCATATCTTATATTTTTCTCTATAATTAGTCAGAGAATAAAAACGTCATTTATCTCACAGAGTATGAAAAATGTCGAGAAATAAATAAATTTATAAAAAATTTGATGGAATTTTGCTTTAATGAAAAAAATGTATTAATTATTTATTAAAAACATAAGTTATTTTTATTATGTCTTAATAATGAGTCGCGATTCTCGTGACTCTCAAATTGAATTATCGATCAATTAGTTAGTCAACTACAGTCAACTCGCTAACTGTGAAAACTTATTTAGGATTAAAAATAAATTTATATAAATAAACACAAAGAAATGAGTAGAAAATTATTGGGTCACTATGTGTGAGCGTTAAGCGACATCAAGAGCTTTAAATTAATTTATAGCCCAAATCAAAATTATTTATAAATGCTATATTTATAGTTAAACTTACTCATGCATTACCAGAACAAATCTGTCACAAGTCATACTGTTTTTATTTTCAACAATGAAACAGCTCTTCTCACGAGAAGAATAGATACAATCGTAACATCGAAGCCAATAGAAAAAAATTTACGCACAATTTAATATTTCCTTTAATTATTATAATCGATACCGATTAATAAATTTACTCAAAACGGTTCACTAAGTAAATAATTGTGTTTTTTAAATAAAGAAACTTCACAGTTAAGTTCGTGTACAGTCACACAACGGCTAACACACTAAATACTAATGATGCAGCTTAACAGATATTATGCTAATCTTTTGCTTTTGTTCAAAAACCCACTGACATAAAAAACAGAGACGAAAAAATCGAGCGCAAGAGGAGAATGTAAAACTTTTAAGGTGTTTTGGATTTTTAAGATTTTCTCAAAAGCATAGCATTTGATTGTTATTCACTCATTTCTTTGCCTAATGTGTGCCCATTCGAAATGGTTTTGCCAAAAAAAGTATGATATTTTCTTTACTCAACTGTTACTTATGGATGCCAAAACCCATTATGCCCGCCAAAAACTAATGTAATTCACTCTTCATTTTAACCATTATTTAGCCAAAACTGCTCGATTTGGGTGTCACTCGTGATATTTAAAATTCTTTTCCACTTAAATTACTCTATTATCTCTATTTTGCATGCGTTTCAGCACTCAAACGTAGAAAATATTTTTTTAAAATTCATCCGTCAAATAGCTTTAATCTTTAATGGGTAACATTTTTTTAGAGTGAGTGAGTGAGTGAGTGAGCGCCCACTGTTTGTGTTTTATTTTTGCTGATCAACTCTCATTAGATTGGGTGTAGATTAACAGTGCAAAGACACCATTTTCACCGAAATTTATTTCGAAAAAACTTTTTGGCTTTGATTTATGTTTCTCGTCAATTGACTCTCTTTTTATTAAAAAGTTTTCTAAATGTAATATATTTAATTTTTTGCTATAGAATAATGTTTGCTATATTTTGGCAAAACTTTCTCGTATTGAATGCGATGAAACTTTTTTTCATAGAAAGTTAGAAATATTATATCTTATAAAATCTTTTGATTAAAGTTTTAATGAGTAAAATTTTGAAAAAAATCTCCAAAAGAGAAAGAGAAAATGTGGGATAGCAGTGATGAAACCCACGTCTAACATGATTTCTTTTCTCGAACAACGACTTATGCTAAACAACACCCATTTATAAAACTAACATTCGGTGAGCGATGAAAAACTTGAAATCATAAAATTTCAATCAAAACGCAGCAACAATTATTCAACGGGTATATTAAAGCAAAGTTAGTCACTCAGCGGGGAATTAAATCATGAAAGTGTCAGATGTGTATGGAAATAGTTAGTGAGCGATATATTAAAGTAGCACAAAATTAGAGCAATCTATGTTAGTATCACTTTTTTTAAAAGGGAAAAACATTAAATATTCAAAAGATGATATCAATGTTATTTATATGACCCCAAAAATAAAACTCACATTTTATATATTTTACGAAAACTTAAGTGCAGAATTTTATTTCATCTCAATTCTAGGTTATCGTTAACCCTTTAGATATCTGAATACTAAAATATTTAATAAACAATCTTATATTTTTTAAAACTTAAATTAATGACTAAAAAATGAATCTCTATTTTGTTGAAAAATTCATTCGAAACAAGAATTTTATTATTTATTTTTCAATATTTATACTTCAAAATTATTAATTGTCTCACAATTAATTGTGTTAGTTTAACCCTGGATATAAAACACTGCTATCATTATGTTATTTATTCAAATTGATTGGTGCGTGTAAAACAAATTTCAGTGCCTGTATGTTAATTTTTTCAATGCATATTATTTTGTTTTTACATTCAGTTCTCCTCTGTTATTTAGAAAATGTGGATCATGTCGTTCATACCGAAGCAGTTTTAATTAATAATATAAATGAAAGCGAGAGAGAGAGAGAGAGAGAGAGAGAGAGAGAGAGAGAGAGAGAGAGAGAGATCAATAGGTAAAATACAATACTTTTTGTTTGCGGTGTTTCAATGAATACCTTATAGTGGGAACATTTATGTTTATGCGTGCACTCGAGAGAAAAATAGAAGTTTTATTCCTATTATTATTTTGCAATGTTTATCAACATTTAAGTAAATTGTTGCTGAATAATAGACAAACAGTGATAAAGTGGAGTAACATCGAGGAAAAGAGTAACATTAAATAAAACACGATTTTGATTTTGTTTAAATTATAATGGAAGCGAAGATTATACGCTCAAATTCATTGATTCCAGAAAACAGGCATTTAAGAGAATCATGAATTTTTGTTTCCAAAATCTCTAATATATAATTTTTTTTATTACAACTATATTTTGTGAATCCATATAATTTAAACCCATCATTCATATAGGTTTGAGGTGTTATTATAATGAGCTTTTACTGTAACGGTTTATATCAAATTAAACTAAATCATAATCCATTTTTGATGGTCACTTAAAAAACTTGTATTTTTAATATAAAATTTTATATTGCCAGTCAATAAAATCAAATCAAATAAGACTAGCAATTACAACGTCTAACAATTTGCTGCCAGTCTTAACAAAAATCCTTTTTACGTATTGACCTCAAAACCTGAATAAGTTGAAAATATAAATGAGTGTCCGTTTCGCTAAATAACAATAATAATACAAACGTATTAAATAAATGTTTGATCAATTCTTGTAACAGTTGATCCTTAAACCAGTCATAAATTTATTTTTCGCAATAAATATTTTCAAATTTATCGCCAGAATAAGAGACAAAAATTTGTTAGTCACGAATGGGAATATAAATTTGAATTCATGAATGCGATCATTCAAAACTAAAATTAACTAATTTCAAAAACACACCATTCCGTGCTTCGCTGCTGTCAAAGTACGGCTACATAATTGAATTTTGATTTCTATTTTATTATGCGCTTTAATTTGTTTGGTTAATAAACTAAGGTTAAGGTGAGCACTAATTGTAACAATTCGTGACATTTAAGTTTTAACAAATTCATCGCAAGAGGCAAAACAATAAATCTGTTTCTAAAAGTTTTTCAACCTTCAACTTCTATTTTACAGCAAATTTTATAACAAATTATTATATCGCAGAAAAATTTTAAAAATTTCTTTGCTTTAAATTATGTATATTTTGTTAATTTTAAGTTTTTTTGTATAATGCAATACTATTAACAGCCAATATTGGCTATTATTTCCAAAATTCAAATTTTGAATACAAATGGATGCGACTATTATTAAATGACATCAAATGAAGTTCAAAATGTAAAGAATTTTTACATCTTATACCGAGACTCGTACAGAATGAGTTAACTTCAATAGGAGTTAACTCTATTATTATTAATAATAAAATAAATAATTGTTTATTTAGTCTAAGCTGACGAACAATCAGGAAATAAACAATGCTAACAGAAATAAAGTTATTTGTATTTTTGAAAGTTATGACCGCGTCTCTAATCTGATGCTAACAAAGTTCTCGAAAGTAACTCTTATCGAAAATGTAATATAATTATGAAAATTTTAATCTCAGAATAGTAACTTAATATAAACTTTTCTTCTCAGACGTCGCATACAGTGAGCACGTAAAACATTTGAAGCTCATGTTTGAGTTAAGAGCTTCAATTTAGAAAAGTGTCTTCTTATTAGACACAATTTAGGCCAATGAACTAAGTTAATACGAAATAAGTGAGTACTGCACTTGAGAATCATACAGTTAACTACCATATTGTGTGCGATAGAAGAAAAAAAAACATAAACAATACCACAGCTATTCTGTGTAAGTTATATTTGTTTCGGTCAGAAAAAAAAGTTTGAGAAGTTTTCTTTTGACTGAACGCTTAAATAACAATGAGATTTTTACAAAGAATAATAGATTTTCTTATTATAAAAAAGGGGGCGTTTCGACTCTGCTCATTACGCTTTTGACCACTGAAAAAAAAATTCTGGCTTTGTTCTCGCTCTCAACTTCTTTACAAAACACTATCTGAGAGCAATGCTGTTCAATATTTAGAAAAGTTTAAATATTAAATTAATTTGTATATAAATATTATTCTTCCAAATAAGAAAGGAAAGCAATTACATCTTAATATTTATGATAAATTTTTCGAATTGAAATAAACACGAAAAATAGTTAACTTTTTGTAACTCTAAAGGATAATAAATTTTAAATAATTATTATAATTTCTATTTAATAATTTGATGCTTATTGTATGCTAATTGAAAATATTCTTTTAATTGCAATCTCATACCAAACCCGTCCCCTTTCCTCGACCCTGTCTCACACCCTTCCCCTCACTTATATATATTTTTATCCATTCATCCATTCCTATCCCTCTTTTTCTCCTCAATCTAGTTCAGCATTTTTATGCAAAAAATGATAAATTTCAAGAGCACTTTAAAAAAAACTAAGTTAATAACTTTGTAAGAATAATTATACTTAACAATTGTTTACGCCCAATATCGCTAAAACGCAAAATGAAAGTTAACTCAACGTTTTGCTATTTTAACATGTCTTAAATATTTGATTTCAGCATTATTGAGTGCATTACATTGCAAACAATTATCGCGAATTTTGTTTTTAATAAAAAACTTCTAACACACAATTAAATTACTAGTTTTATCTCTTTATTTGATATTATTATAATTATTATTTCGTCTGACGATTTCATTAATTGTCAAATAACTAGTTTTGCGTTTTCTCTATCGAAGAAAATAGTTGAGTCACAGCTAAATGATAAAAAGCTTTTTTAACGAGAGTCTAATTAAGCTCATTGAATACTTAATTGAGTTTGCATGCAATTTAGTTAACTTTTTTTTATTGTGTTGCTTTAGAAATTCAATGAGACTGAAACTCACTAACTTATAGTTTGAAAGCGAGACAAAAAAGTAAGAAAAAATCGTTTCGAAATAGAAAATGTTTGAGATATAGTTTTCTAGGTTTGTAGTGTAACTCAATCATAAAATGCAATTTCATATAAGCGTGTGATTGTCGCCGCGAAAATAACTCCAATTTTTATTGCGTAATTATATAAATTTTTTAATTTAATTCTCAAAACCGATATTTTCAAAAGTATAAATAATAAAATCACTTATACGTTGAAGTAATTTAAATTCATAAACATACTGAAATTTAAAAGCACTAATAAATTACAAATTATGATGACTAAATAAAATGATTTATTTTATTAGACGCCAGTCTCGTAAAATTTGTTAAATTAAAATTTTAAATTAACTGCTTATTTAATAAAATAATCAACATATACATACATGCAATTTTAATTGTGAATATTAAAACCCTTAAAATGAATAAATTTTATCACTGTTTTGACAAGTTTAGCGTGTAATGCGTGTAAAGCGAAATGCGTTGATCGTGAGAATTGAAGAAAATATTTCGACTTATACTAAAACTTCTATTTAAGCGTTTTGAGAGCACTTATTTAATTGATGTCATTCGTGTAATTAAGCATAAAAGTTAGTCGAGATTTAAGTAAAAACATTTTGTAGAAAATTTACGACACTATTAACTTAATTGTAGAATTATGTAAATGAGTTTTAAAATTTTAAAAACATTTTATTTAGAATTTTATAATAATCACATACCTATTGCTCATATTAACGTGATTGAGCTCCAGTTTGATATTAATTTTATATATTTAGTAAACCAAGTCTTTGACAAATTAAAGACAAAATTTCTTAATTCTTCGACACTTTATTGAATTCGTTGAGCATTCAAAAAAAGTTTGCACATTAAGTTTTATTTCTCAAATTTTTAACAAGAAATAAATGCTCAAAAGTATTCGAAATTAAAATTTTACTTTTTTCAAAAAAAATTAATTAAGCATCCGATCGTAAGGATAAGTTCACAGCAGCAAAACTGATACTTAAGGAGTTGATGTATTTCAAGGAAGTGATGGCAACACACACGGCAAACACACAGACACAGGCCTTTCTATTAATCTCAAACCTGATCGTACGGCTCTCAAGTTCAGCGGCGGAGCAAAAAAATTCAAAGTTTGAGCAAAAATAAAATAACAGAAAACTGATTATTTAGCTTATAAACGAGCGAACGAAGCACACCATTAAGAAGCGACAAGAGTTTGATTTGCCAGTCGTATAGCAGGCTCTCGTAGCCAACAAACGGCGCGCACAACTCATACACTCAATACTGTTTGAATGGCTTCAAACTTGCGCAACAGGTCTCGACAGGAGCGCAACTTTTTTGTGTTGTTTGGTGTGTTTGGTTGAACCGAACCACTATTTAAATCAAGCAGTTATACCCATATGGCAATCAAGCGCTTCGATGTTATATCGACGCTAAGGGGTGATCAAGCGTTGGCTCATTATATTAAGTAATAAACTTTGTTCGCATTGAAGGCAGTTCTTGCAAATTCTTACAAATGTTTATTTTATGATACACTTGCTTCTCGAGTCGCTTCTCATCTAAATCTATCTCAACTGTCTTAATGAGCGTAAATAATAATGCGCTCACGACTCGTGTGTCGGTTTAAGAAAATTAATATTCAAGAGTATGGAAAATGAGAATAACTTATAAAGAAATTATTTATAGGGACAAACTGTAACTTTTGATGATAGTGTGGATTTAAGCCAATTGTTCAAACAAGACTCTAAGCATTGATACAAATTTCGAGCATTACTGCACGTATTTCTGTTTGCAAATGGTAAACCAAACTAAGCTCTAAATGGAGAAAGAAAAACATTTTATGCAAATATTAATCTATTTTTATGCTCTGCTAGCAAAACAAATTTTGTTGAATATGATTATTATATTATTGCAACTTTTTTTTACAGCACTACTGACACAGTATGCGAATGTTGTGTTGTACTGATGTTAAATCATATAAATTTATTTTGTTTTAAATATATAATTTTATGTATATTGTAGCGCATGCTATCCAAGCATAACCCCTCTTCTCTTTCCTCCTCCACCGAAAGAAAAAGCAAGGTATGTGTTCCACAATAGTGCTCATTGCAAGTGATGGACAGGTTCGCCATTATAAGTTGTCCAATATAAATAAATAACATTAAGTATTGTTAGAGAGATAGCCTTATATTATTTTTAAAAGTTAAAAAACTTCTGTAACATTACTTTTAACTAAAAAATCTTCAAATAC
>JAQIYA010001129.1:0-14425 GCA_034699355.1 Microtritia minima | reverse complement strand
TTGAACAATTTTTTTAAATAGAAATTTTTATATGAATTACTATCGGAATTTGTTTGTTATATTTGTGATTTGTTGCTAACTTTGTATAATTATTATTGTTTGTAAAATATCGTTTGTTTAATTGTACAGTATTTTTGTTACTCAATAAATAATTTTAAATAACCATTTTTTGGTTTATTTTTAATAGAATCTAAAAGCTATAAAAAAACAATAAAAAGTATGCAATTATTTATAAATATTTTGTAAAAGAATTAATAAAAATGTAAAAATTAAATTTTAGTCATAATTTTCTACAACTAACAATTTGATATACATTTGACATATTTAAGAACTTACATAGAAATTAGTTGAATGTTTGTCACAAAATAAGTTCTTAAACGCGTAAATATGTAATTCTTTTTGAAAAAATATTAAATATATATTATTATAGTATAATAATAGATTTATCTTATTAATAAAATCTTAACACTAGCAACAAATAGTTTAATACTTAATTTATTCATTTTGATTTATCAATTATAAATTTACAAACCTGTTTGCCTTATTAGCGTTTATATGTATGCACTCTATATTTTAAAATATTCGCTAATTTTTACATATTTATTTAGTAAATGGTTTTCAATTTTAATATTTGTCACCAACAATTTGTTACGAATTTTGCCAGTTATCAATAATGTCTTAATATATAAACAAAGAAATAAATTGAAAATTTACAGCTTAGGTTAAATAATTTTTAGTTAAGTATATTTATTATAAATTATTATTTTATCATTTAATTGTATTTAACTTATACTACAAAATTTTATCTCCATTATCATGCGCTTATCATAAGATAGTTTATGTAAATATAAATTTATCGATCTAAAAGTGAATTTATAATAAAAATTTCTAAATTAAAGACAAATTTATAAATTATATTTGTCAGTCACGATAAGCAGCGATCTTAACTATTTTCAAATCGATATCAGGCGTAGGCTTTCAAACATAGAGAAAGTTTTCAGAGTATTCATACAAAAAATATATACACTTGATTTTTACAGTACAACAAGTAAATTAAATACCTTAAAAATGGATTATTTCTAATTGGATATAAATTAATATATATATTTTAAGGAGGATTTAGAAAAATAAATCCAAGTAAATTAACTTTTTTTTAATCAAAATTAACTTTTATAATATTCTAGTTCTAAGCATACAAAGTTATTCGCATTTAAATATAAAAATATCAAAATTATTTTCGATCAATTATATGCGCGTATATGCTTGTGATCTACATTTTATGTCATTATTTCACTCAACAATAAGCTTAACTTGAAAATAGCTAATAATAATTGTAATTTTTAAAAGAATATAACACAATCGTTATTACTTTCAAGTTATTGCTTACAGATAAGTGGAATACACTATCAAAAAAGTCATGAAAGTATTTATATTATCAATTTTCATAATAGTGGTCGGACACACATTTTACAAAAGATGTAAGTTATTTAAAAAAAAAATAAATATAATAAATTAACTTAAACTTAATTGGATTCACTGTAAGTACCAATTGTCTGACCAAAAGATAAATCTAAGCATGAAGTTAACAAACTCGATCTACAAATAGCTACGGCAGAGATGAGTTACGCGAGCCATGACAAGGAAGAGCTGGATCAGTATTGCGACGATATCTGCAAAATGGACGACCACTGTTCGGGTCGGGCCAATCCGAACAATCGGGGAGTCTGTCTCTGCGATCACAAGTGCGCTATTGTTAAAAGTATTAGAAAATAAATTTCGAAATTTGATCTGAGTTTGATGTGTTTTTTTGTTGGTCTGATTTAATGATTTAAATGTTGAACTGGAAAATTCTATTAATTATTTAAAATTAAATTTATATTTAAAATATGTATGACTAAGTTTGCAAAAAATATTTTATTCTTATCAAATTAATTATTAATATTCAATAAAATTTTATTTAATGAAAAATTTGCACTCTTTTCCGTTACTGCACTGCACAAACTTTAATATTAAATCTAAAAAACTTTTGGACAACAAATATATTGATATCTTGAAGAATAAATCAACTAAACTTTTATATAATCATTTTATATAAGAGTGAATAAATTTATTAGAAATTTATAATTTTAAACAAAAAAAAGTATTTCAACGGTTACTATTCGAACGCCGGTAAACCAAACAACTGCGGATCAAAATGCTCTAAACTCGACAAAACGTAATCGCATTCGTACTCCTCTCCGTCGACCAACTTCGGGCACACATCGGACGGCACCAAAAGTGCGGTCATGCCGGCAGTCGATGCTCTTCGCGCGCATTCGCACGTGTCCTCCACCACCAAAACACTGCTCAATCGAGTAGGCGGTGACGCGAATCGTTGGGCGCACACCAAAAAACAGTCCGCATCGGGTTTGTTACGCCGCACGTCCGGATCGTCTTCGCCGCATACCACGTGACTCATGTAGCGGCCGGGCTGGAGAAGTTCGGCAAATTTGCTGGTCATAATGTCGTGATTGCTTCGTTTGCCAGCGGTGGCGATGGCCATCGGTATGCCGTGTTTGGCGAAATGGCGAACGAGTCTCTCGGCGCCCGGCATGAGCTCGTACTCGCTCGCCAGCTCTTCAACTGTCTCGTATATGTTACGGTGAAAATTGTCTGCTTTTATATCAAGAGTTTGCTCGAAAAGAGTTTTCATGTTATCGATGGTTAGAGTTTCGTTAAAATTTTCTAAAATACAATTTACGAAAAAAGTTAATGAATTTTATATAACGAAAAAGTTTTATATACGCAAACATTTACTCTGTAAATTTTTGGGCCAAACTTTGTTATACTTGAGCGCCAAATTTTCTGATATGGTCTTCAAATGCGAAGTGGTGTCGATGAGAATGCCGTCTCTATCGAAAATTACGTGAGTTATCACATTTTTTCCGGCCATCGCCGCAGACCAAACACTTTTTAAGACGTTTTCGTTGCTGTGATTGAATGACTGACGAGAAAAGTATATTTAAATATATTCATTCACTAAAGTTTATGTTTACATTTTATCTCGTAATTATACATCCCAGATGTAAAAAGTTTTAATAAGGAAATTAAATTTACTGTTGTTATAAAAAAATAGATAAAAATGTTGATTAAATAATGTTAAAAAAATTATTTTAGTGATACGCGAAGAACTTATATCTCAGGAAAGTAAAGGTTAGATTTTCATATATCTTTCAATTAATATTTGAGTTTTAATGTATATGTAATTAAGTAATAAATTTAAATACGCATATTAGGCAACATAAGTTTATGTCAACAATTTTATAGTTTTGCAATAATTAAGTATATCTAATCATATTGTTTGAATAATAAATATACTCATTTTAATAGATTTTAAATGCAGTAATAATTTTTCTGTAATTTTCTCAGCGATTTAACTAATTTTATTTATTTATTTTTCAATGATAAGAAAAACGCCAATCAAACAGAGATAAAATTTTATCAATTAAAACAAATGTATGGCTAAACTTTTTAAAAAATTAAAACATTCCTAAAGATCAAGTATTAAAAAAAAACTTAGAAATTAAAAATTAAATAAAAATAATTTCTTACTTTTTATTCCTTAGTCGCACAACAAATTAGATTACCTTTTTTAAATGTCTATAAGCTTTGCCTCAGTTTGCCTCAAAAATTCTGAACTTGTAATTTGAATACTGCTGTAAAATTCTCTGAATTTTTTGTTTATACTAAACCCTTAACCAAATGCCTTAAAGTAGCGAATACTTGTCGAACACAGTTTCATAATGTCTGAAGAAGTAGAGCTGAATAGCTTAGAGTAGAATTCAAACAACAATGAAAACCTCATTAAATCAAATCAAAATAATTACAATCAACGCTCACAGTCTAATACCTAGTGATAAATAAAAACTTTAAACGTGAAAAAATGGCTCCAACTTTTTCAAACTTTTCCACTTAGCGTTTAGATTAACACCGTATAACTAGATTTGATAACCATTGATTAACTTTAGTTAAAAATGTTTCATAACCACCTTATTTAGCGAATGTGGTCGACAGTGAGTCCATCTGCCAGTCTGTGACGCAACACGCATACCGTAAACACCACACAACGCAACCCAAACATGACAAACATGTTGTACCACAGCATCAATTGCTCGCATATGTAATATCTCTCGCGACCAATTTCTCTCAACCGTAACCGCAATCACATTCGTAACAATAACGATAATCTCGTTCATCGAAAAATCGCTAAATCGAAAAGCATTGATGACAATTGGGTGAGTGAGCGGTGTGTCCTCTCGTCAGCGATGAGAGTCGAGCCGAAGCGAGAGTGAATCGAAGCGCGAAATTATTAGACCGAAAATAATGTCGAATCGAGTGCTGAAGAAACTGTACGGCGATGGCAGTGATCTGTCGAAGATTGGCGCCAAAAATTCGCAGCCGAGCGGCTCAGACAGCGACTCGCTCAGCAATTTCGGCAACAGCCGATCGGCGGACGGCCCGACCGTGGGCCGGACAGCCGGGCGAAAGTTGGCCGTCAATCGGTTCGAACTGCTCAACAATTTCGAGCACAACTCGATGTCGGACACGGAGGCCAAAGAGGACGACGACAAGGACAACGACGAGCCGACGGCGAGCGCGAAGGGCTCGTCCGTCGACGCTCTGCCCGACCGGAGTCGGCTCGAGAAGCAGGACTCGACCCACAGTACCGACAGTTTGAAGAAGAAGAAGAAAAAGAAGAAAAAGGTCAGAAGTCAGAAGAGTCTCGAGGGAGAGCTCGACGATCTCGAGGCCGCCGTCGACGAGGTCAACAAAATGCTGGGAAACGCCGCGCCGGTGCCGGTCGTGGCCGGCAATAGCGGCGAACACGCGCATCACAGACGGCCCGAACATCACGGGCGAAGCAGTGGTCACAAGAGAAGTGTGCTTCACGTGGAGAACCGACACCTGAACGCCGAGAACGAAATGAAACGCTTTTTCGGCTCGCGAGCCATTCAGGCCGAGCAGAGCGGCGGCGCGGCTCGACGTCGCGGCCGACCGTCGGGTCGGGCCAGCATTTCGCGCTCGTGGGTTCTCGTGAATCCGCGCAACTGGCAGAGCGTGAGCAAGACCGGTATCTCGATGGAGCTCGTCGAGCGCGGCGACACCGACGACGTCTACCGATTCCGGATCGTCCACAGTAAGGCCTATCAAGCCGTGCAGTTTCAGTTTCTCGACGCCGTCGAGAGCTCTAATACCGACAATCTGGTGGCCATACTCAACAGTCATCCGTATCACATCGACACTCTCGTCCAGTTCAGCGATGTCTGCAAAATGGCCGAAGACAGTCAGATGGCGGCCGAGCTGGTCGAGCGGGCGCTCTACTGTTTTGAGCACGTATTTCATCCGCTCTTCAGCGTCACTCAGGGTAACTGTCGACTCGACTATCGACGGCCGGAGAATCGTGCTCTGTATTTAGTGCTGTTTAAGCACCTCTCGTTTGTCGGTCAGCACGGCTGCAATCGAACGGCGCTCGAGTTCTGCAAACTGATTCTCGGTCTCGATCCGGACGGCGATCCGCTTTCCGTACTGCTAATGATCGACTATTACGCGCTTCGGGCCGAGCAGTACGACTATCTGGTCAGCCTCTACGACGAGTGGGAGGCGTCGAGAAATCTCTCCCTATTGCCGAACATTCGCTATTCGGTGTCACTGGCGCTGTATTTCATGTCCAGATCGGAGCCGAACCTGACTGAGCGCGCCGATCGCAAGATTCAGGAGGCGCTCATAATGTTTCCCAGCGTACTCATGGCTCTGCTCGACCGCTGTTCGGTCGAACCGGACGCGCAGGTCGTGTCGTGCGACTACTTTCAGTCGGACGCTCAGCGCGCGCCTCAGGCTATCACTCAGCTCGTCGTCCTGTTTGTCGCCCGCTGTCATATGCTGTGGAATGACAAAGAAATTATGCTGTGGTTGGAGCGTAACGTTCGCGAGGTCATCCACCGGTTGGACGCCGGCGATCCGTTCGCCGCGGTGTGCGGCGAACGGCGAAAGAAGTACTTCAGTCAGGGAACGCCGCGCAACGTTTTGCGACACGTCGTGCTGTCCGGCATCAAAGAGGCGGCTCTCGCTCTGCCGCCGGATCTCACGCGGACACCGATTTTCGCGTTCGATCCGCTGCCGCCGATCGACTCGATCGTCTCGTACGCGCGGCCCGTCTCTGCCGGTCCGAACGAGATCAGCGATCACGGACTGTTCGGCGTATTTCTCCGCTCGTGGCTGCCGGACTTCAACGTTGACGAGCTGGCCGGCAGAAATCGGCCGCCAAACGCAGCGGTTGACAGGCCGATGGGCGGTGCGGCCGCTGCCGCCGGTGGCGCGCTGGTCGCCAATCGTCGAGACATCGGCAGCAATACTAGTGACCTGAGACGGAGCGTGACGTCGCTGTTGGACGCGATGCGCGACCTGCTCAGCAACATTCACATGGCGGACATTCCGCACGCTGACGAGGGAGACGTCGACAGCGATGAGGAGGAAGATGACGTCGATCATCATCGATGATCCCCTCGCCCGCCGAGTCCGCCTAAATGTTTGTCGATATTGAGAAAAATAGTTGGACTATAATTAACGCCGCGGTCTGTGAGCTCGGAATTTTTCTTTTTGAAAAAAAATAAATAAGGGTTTTGTTCTTTTTTTTAATTTAAAGAAATAAATTTTTTGCAATACCGTAATAGTGAGTGTTTTGATAAATTATTTTAAAACAAGTGAATTGTAAACGATTTGAGATATTAATAGAGGGACACAAACTCAAAGTTTGTATATCTCTCTGTATATAAATATATTTATTGATGATATATTTCACTAATTCCTAATGTTTTCCACTCTCAAAAATTTTTTTGTTAACCCATGCAAAACATTTCTAAAAAACTCAGCGCACGTGCACAGTACAAGTGTAACATACCGTTTACTGTATTTATGCAAATTAATATAAATAAATGTTTTGAATATTGTGAGTTACTCTCAAAATGTATGTAATATGCATTTTTTGGTTTGTTATAATGAATGTTACGGGTTTTACTGGTGTGTATCATATCCGAGTGAAAATGTCGACACTTTTTCCTTGTGATGATATAAAAATTTCAAATGTGAAAATAAGTTTTTTTTTAGTTTTGTCATAAAAAATTATTATATTTTTGCTGTTAAATTAGATTTTTAAAAAACAAACGCGACTGAAACTGATTTTAATAATTATTTCCAAAATTGTTAAATTATAAATTATTGGTAAATAAATATTTAATATTTAATTAAATTCTAATTTAGTTTAAAATATTTTATTCGTTAAAGCTATAATTAGAAAGCTGGCAATATTTTTAATATTTATATCAAACAATTTTGTATAAAATCAATATTATATTATTTTCTCAATTTTATTAATTTTGAAATAATAACAGTCTGTTGTTTAGATAAACATTTGTTTATTTTTAATCCTCCGCTAAGAACTTAAAATAAGTTTCATACACTAATTTGAGCAGTATTTGAACATTAATTGTAAATAAAGTTTAATTGTTTTATTTCAAAGATAATAAACTCTAATTTTAGTTTTATTTTTAAATACAAATGTTAACAAATTAAATGCCAGAATAGATGAACTTCTGCTGAAAGACATCACTATTTAAGGAAGCAATTACAACAAAAGCCAGAATTAGCCGAAACAATACCGATCTTAATATGTATATTAAAATTTAGATTACATTAAGATTAGGCGAAAATATTTGCTCGTAATTGTTTTTTTTTCGTCTCGAGATTCCTATTAAGGTTTGTCCTCTCATTTGATCGCAGTTAAGTTAAAAACCACTGATTTGGACTGAAATTGTTTTTTTTTATTTCGCGTCGACTGAATAGAAAATATCTCTGCGATCATAATCTATGATATTAGAAAGCAATTTAAGCAAAACTCTTGTATAATATTTTCTTTCTATAAATAAAATTTACTTTCTAAACAGACGGAGAGAGAGAAAGCAACAAAAAAAAAGAAAGATTGAGAGGCATAGTATTCATAAGATAAAAATTGGCTATTTTTGTAATTATTTTTTATTATTGCGGCTATTTTTATCCGTAGTTACTTTCAGTTGTCTTGCTTCTCACGAGTTAGCCAGACATGATTGCCGCGTAAGTCACATGTAGGTCAGAGCACAGCCCTTCCGAAGCGCGGAAACTGAAACCGAAACAGAAGTTCGGGCAAATATTTTTTTGTAATGTTGATCAGTAATTAGATAGCAATTAAAGCGAGCAAAGCGTATTGTAATTTGTAAACTCAAACAACAATATTGAATCGCTTGTATTTACTAAGTGATTAGAAATTTTTACAAATTAACACTTTATTTTCGCAATTTATCAAAAAACTCATTCTTCTCGCACTTAATTTCGAGGTGTTAGGCGCGCACACCAGAGTCAATATTTTAATTTATTTTAATAGATAAAACAAATTAATCTGTCGTTTAAGAAACAATATTAAAAAGCAAATATTTTCACATTTAAATTGCGAGCTACAACTGAATCGACAAATCACATATCGTCGACAATTACAACGCCTGATCCGCTAATTTTACAATCATTTATTTCTCTCTCATTTCGTCTATAAATAAACTCGATTTAGATTTTTATGATTCTATAATTGGTTACCAACTATAATATGCATGACGAACACTAAAGAGTGTTTGATTATTTGCTAATAGCTCTCGAGAGCGCTCTTTTCGTACTCTAAATTTTGATTTTGGCAGAAAATTCTCGCTTAAATAAGTCGCAACTAATACTTGATTATGACAGAGTGGATGGTAACTCAAATGTTATTCAACTTTTAAATACCTCCGCAGACAACTCGCGCGCGCATAAACCTTAAACTAATAAAGAGGACAATGTATAGCGGTATGGCATAGACTTGATTTTTGTTTTATTAAATAAGAAAACCCCAATTTGGCGTTTGATTTATTTGATGTTTACCTATGTTTACCCATTAAGTTTTAGATAATAGTTAAGTTAAATCACGAAATAAATTTTAACTCTGTGTTTGCTTTTGCTTTATTACTATTGATAGTCGAATACAATATTTGGTGTAAAAAACTTTAATTATTTGTTAGCATTTTTTGACTTATTAAACGAAAATTTTTACATGGTTTAACATTTCCAAACTTTTCCTTATAATAATAAATTTTATTTATTATATTAATTTTTAATAATTTATTTTGCAAATGCTTTGTAAATAATATTTGCTTAAATGTTATTTTAACAAAATTGATAAATTTTTAAATAGCTATAACTATAAATTAAATAAATATTACAATCTATTAATAATACATTTTATTTAAATTACATAGATGTTTATATTTTATAAGCCTAGTCACTACTTCAGAGAAACCCCCCCCCCCCACCCACCCCAAAAAAAAGAATCGAAATTATCAAAAATAAGAAATAAACATAAAAATTAAAACAATAATTTATTTATAAATTTAAACTTGTATATTATGACAAAATACAGATATTTTTAAACAAATTCTATATTTTTCTGACCAGAAATTGAAAAAGAAATTTGTGTTATTTTTGGGAACATATTGGGAATAAAATATCTTAATTATAAGAAAATGAAATGTCTCTATATTCTTATAATTAGATTTAATATAATATCTACAATTCTCAAAAACCACATAAAATTAAAAATTTCATTTATAAATTTACATTATTTATTGACAATCTTGTTGTCGATAATTTTTACAATTAGATAGTAATTAAAATCATTTATTGAAACAAGCAAAACATGCGCAATAGAAATAAAAAATTAGGAAATTGCAAATTATTTGAAATTATTATTCAAAAGAGGGGCACTTTTAAAAAAATATAAATTATAATAATTTTTTTAAATTAGCTAATTATTGCGTTTTTATGACATCAACTTCCTATTCGAGGACAATATAAGACCTTCGATGTTAGATACAGTTTTTATCTAATGGTGTCAACTGTAGACAATGCAGTGAACCGCGAGAGTCTTCCGAATAAATGATTGGCCCATAACAAGAAAAATACTTTTCAAAGGTTAGTCTCGATGCAACGAGAGCTGCAATCATTAACAAATTATACCTAAAAACGATTTAGTTAACTAAAATTGTAATTAAATTCAACAAATTAGGATTTTCGCGAAAGAGGTGATTCGATTTATATAGTAAAAATTTTCATTCACCCCTTATTTCCTAGAATTATTCAACTCTCGCACTGCGGACAATTGCTTTCATCCAGTAATAAGTTTGCCATTCAATTAACATCTTAATAGCGGATCAATAAGATCAAGTCGAGTCAACAATTCATGTGTTACGGTATTTATTTAATAAAAATTGATTAAGCATTGTGTGCGTACAGCTCATATCGAGGTCGTTCATCTAAGCATTTCGATTGTTCATCACTTCAAATCATATATTCAATACTATCAATATTATATTAACATTAGCCGCAAAATTTAATAGGTTTATGTGTAAGTGATGCTCAACACAGTTTCATGGAGTTATATTTTTGTGAGCGCTGCCAAATTGGCGCTATCAATGGTGAAATTCAATTTCCTGATTTGTTCAATATAAATGCCGTATTATTTATTTTGTATTTGTTTAAAAGAAAACAAATCCGAAATTATGCCGTCCTTTCAATTTTTAATTTATGACTATGTATTATATTATGCCGAAATGTTTTTTCTTAGCCATGTAATTGTTTCACGTTTGCCATATATTGCCGTAATTATCATAATAATATAAATTTTTCTCCGCTTAAATTGCAAATTACGCTATAAATAGTCGAATCCTTTTCGGATCCTTTCATATCTTTTCACTTTTCATTAAAAAAAATAAAATGCAACAAAAAAACTTTTAGCATAATTAACTTTTATGCCCTAATCTTGTCTGTTTAAAAAATTTTTTTACTCAATAATAACTCTCTTATATTTTTATTTTTATATTTTAACAAAATAACTGTTAACCGTATTTGCATAATTTTTAATAGTAGGGAAGTATTATAAGCGAATCGAGTTTTTGGTCAATTATACTAAGTTTAAGAAATAACTAATTTTTTAACGGTGTATTAAAATCATGCTTTGGCTTCAAAGGTAGCAATTATTGCGATTAAATCAATATTAGATTAGGAGCACACCCTCTGTAGCGCAATAGTATTTATACAAACTATTGGGAAAAAAGCATTTGTTTTCTTAATTCGTGTCTACATCTGCGTGTGGGCTCACAATCAAGCGGCGATCGCGGCGTGATTCGCAAATTTCACCGAAAAAAGATAGGAGAGAGACCGCTATTTTATTATCTTAATTGACGAGGCGTTAAATGCTTAACAAATACAAAACTATAACGCAATAATACTTTTCAAAAGTAAATCATTTAAAAGGTCATTAAGCCGTGAATAGAGCTAAAGATAAGATTTATGAGATATATAAGGAAAAAAATTAATCTAAAATATAGTCAAGAGTCCGATATAAGCCTATCATTATATATCCCTATATAATAGGCTTAATTAACACCTTTTTCTCCTATTCAACAAAAAATCTCTATTGAAATCTATATCTGCGAAATAATACCGGCGACGAGTATAGCTCTCCCAAAATAGCGAGAATTGCGAGACACGCGCGCGATTGTGAACCAAAAGCTAATCCCGTCCAAAATAAGGCGCAATATTTCATTTTATTTTCATAATAATAAATTAGTCCTGTATTTTATTATTATTATTATTTATTTCTATAAAAAGAGATTCTCAGCGGAAAGCAAGAGAAATAAGAAGAAAAATAATGCGTCGCATAAATGCGTGAATGCGAAGAATTAGAGAATCAAAAATATATAGCGAGAGAGTGGGTCAGAGAGAGAGAGAGAGAGCGGCGAGTCTGGCGATTCATAGCGCTCGAGCATTAAATAAATTTCCTAATCATAATACACCATAAAAAAAATAATGATAACAACAATAATAATAATAACATCTGACGATAGGACTAAATATGAGAATATCTCTCTTTAAGCGCTAACTGTTTGAAAATTGCACGCCTTTGTAATTTTGGTTTCGTTTAAAATAGAACCGATTCGATGCAATCATTATTTTTTTTATTGTTATCTCCAAAGTCTTAATCACCCGTTCATCCAGAATAACATCTAACGTATCATTTTTTTTGTTGAAAAAACACAACTATTTATTGGCAAATAATCTGTTCACTTAAAATGTAATTTATTTTACATTCATTCATCTCCAACTCCATCATCAACTCTCTCTCTCTCCCTCTCCTCTCCCTCTCACGCTCACTCGCTTTCCTACTTTCTTCAGCATTCACTTGCGTTTAGTTTCGGCGATATATCCTCCTTAACAGGTAACTAAAAAATGTCAATGAACTCTGTATGAAAAATAATTTTTAAATGAGCTTATTTATTATTATTATTATTATTATGTTTTCCTTTTTCTATCACTCATTTTAGTGAGCGATAATTATTAAATAACACATCGTTCCCTATAATAGAGGCTTATTGTTTAGATAGCCGATTGTCTCCGCTGAGACTTTCGGCTTATTGTTATCAGCTGTTGATTTTTTCTCTCTCTTTTTCATTTTTTTTTATTTTTAGAGATTTTGATTATGGGTGGAGATTGCCATTCACGAGGCAGAGAATATGCTATTAAATTGTTTTGATTGTGTTTCTGATTGTTTTGTCAGCAAAATTTCTACGCTCGGCATAGAAACGAGACAAACAAAAAATTGAAAGAGAAAACAAATGATGATAATGTGTAACAAAAGAAAGTAAAAGAAAGTATTAGAGAGCAAATTGAATAAATGAATAAATGTATAGATAATAGAGAACAAAAAATTCCTTTAAAAATTAAATTGTACGCCAGTTATTCTAGATTTGTTGCATTGAATAAATGTTTCAAAAAATTTAACAATTAAAATAGAAAAAATAACTGATGAACCATACAGAGGACACACACACACACACACAACACTTTTGATTATTATTTTCAATAAAATTTATTGTCTGAATAATTGGATAACTATCTAATGTATAAGTTATGCGAGCTATAAAGGCCATTAAATTTCATCGTCCAATATTATCGCTATATAAAAGAGAGTTTGATTGATTTCTAATGGTTAATTATTATGGTATAAAAATATCAAATTTAATTTCGCCGATGATTGAGGCGAAGATGATTTCGCTTATTTAAAAGCCCTTTTGGGCAAAGCTTTTATTTCTAAATAAAGATCCGAATGAAAGATAGATTCTTAATTTTAAAATTTATGGTTTTACGACGTTAACTGATGGGAAAAAATTGATGAGAAGCGCATACATAATAAAAACCTACACAACATAATAAAATAAAATAGAAAAAATAACTGTTAACTAACTTATATCAGTATACGTGTTAAGTTGCTATTATTTTCGGTTTATTTTTAGTTTGATTTGAAATTCCAATTCTTCTTTTAGTATTGGGTATTAAAATATTTTTTTACTGTTTATTTTGAATCTATAAATTATACATGAGATAATAAAATTTTATATTTAAATAATTTTCAATGTTTATAAAAATATTAATAGTTTAACTCCAAATTTATTACAGATAATTAAAACAATAGACAGCATACTTATTTAATATTATATAGTAATATAACTGCATAAATAATTTAAGCGGTCTTATTATTGACAATTTTATTATTTGTCCAATGAATGAGAAAAAACAGAAAGTTTTGCTTTTGTGTACTAGTAATAATTTTTAAAACTAAAAATTAACGTCTGATGAAGAAGTGCTGCCTTTAAATGTCATATAAATTTTTTGGGTAAAAATTGTCAACATTTTTATTCACCCAAGAAATAAGGTATCAAATATGTGCTCACATAACGTAAAATGATAAATGAATTGTTAAAAGAAATATTATTTAAATTTATAATTATTTTTTAACCGATAATTATCAAATGCAATGCGAACTTTTATGAATAATTAAAAAATTTTAAATTTTCTTTGTAATATATGGTAAATCAAGTAATCATTTAATTTCTTTAATCTAAAGTTATTAATAAAATTATTAAAATTTAATTTCTTTGAATTACACTATTTTTCATAATCTTATTACAGTGCTTTGTTAAAATTAATGAACAAATTAGATATATATATATAACAAACGAGATGTTACATCTAATGTTTGAATAATTTTCATTAAACATTGGTGTTATGTAAAACTTGCTTCATTTCGCCCTTTAAGTATTTTTATTTGCGCAAAAATCATTATTATAGAAATGATGCTTCTTTCTTATCTTTCTGTCTTTCTTTCGCGAAAGAAAATTAAATATGTCTGCGATTATATAAGAAGAAAATTCTCCTAAAAATAAATAAAAAAATAAAATAAAATTAAAATTAAAATTAAAATTAAAATTAAAATTAA
>JAQIYA010001128.1:0-14425 GCA_034699355.1 Microtritia minima | reverse complement strand
TTTTTTTTTGTTATAGTAGACAACAGTTTGATAGCGTCCAACCCATCCGACGGTGAATTTGATTCTTCTCAATCAACAAGTGGTGAAATAAATAATAGCGAATCTGCTGAAAGTCCGTCTACTAATTCGGATAACGCTGATATGCACAGATCAGGTGATGCTCGCAATAAAACTAAAAGCGAGAAACCGGTGCCTAAAATGAGAAACAAAGCAATTAATCAAATAAAGGATAGAATCAGTGAAATTCTGGTTAATTTGAATGATGGCAAGAATATAAGTGCCATCAAAAAGGGCATCATTTCGATTAAGATGAGGAACGGCGAGCCCACACCTCAAGTGAGTGATGTAAAGGAGAGAACAGAGAGAGATGACGATAAGAATAAGATGATTGATGGCACAGATAGAGATGCTGTTAATGTTGGCAACAAGAGTGTGCGCAACGACTATCGACACAATCAAACTAATAGCGATCCAAATGAACGGACAGACGCCGATCGCGACAACGACGACACCGATGCGGCTCTCAAAATGAATTACGAATTTGACGAATTGGATGCCGATATTGTTGAAACCAATTCTGATGACGATAACGAATATGTCGCAGACAAGCATAACGACGCGAGTGATGCACAAAGTGGTGCACCAAATGATGCCAAACCAGCATCCAATGGCCAAACGAGAAAAGTAGATAATAAAAATCAAAATCCAAATCAAAATTCGATGAACGAAGTGCTAACAATGCTCAAACGTGATAGCGCTCAAAGTGGTCCGACAGACAACTCGAGTAAAATTCGTGACAAACCTGACGCTCGATTAACAAATGACAAACTAAGAGAAAACAGTGTGTAAATGTTTTTGAATCTCGTAATTAAAATATAATTTCTAATGTATAAGTGTCTTATTTTGTTTATTAATAAGTTATAATTTCGTCTAAAGAATCAGAAACTCGTGAAAATAGTTTGCCAGGAGTTCGAGTTATTAATTGGACGGACTCTACAGAGACGTCAACGTCAGACATATCGTTGGAGACGACAACATATTTGATGTCAAATTCGGAAATACTAGCAGACATCGATCAGATGTGCGCCAATTGGATGCAAACCAGAAGTGGTGACTCCGGTGGTAACAAAAGAGCATCGATTAAACCGAAAAACAATATCGCAATCGACGGCAAACAAACACCAAAACCAGTGAAAAACAATAGAAATGATAGATATTCCGAACCTATTGATTCGAGTCAACCATCAAATGACGTCTCTGTTAAACGCCCAAAAAACAAGTTGAAGTCTCAAAAAGTAGTTCTATTTTATGAAACCGAAACTGAAAAACCTGTATCGAGTGATCGATCAAAAACCACAACTGTTTCAAAACCAAAAGATAAAATTAAACAGTCGAGAGATTATAAAGAAAGAGAAGACCCGTTGAGAGGCGATGCAAATGTTGAATCGTCGGACAGGGATAGCGGTCTTCAACATTCAAATGTAGACCAATCACAGCCGCAACACAACAATATGGGCGACAAAGTTGAACCAAAACGACGAATACAACCGCAAGACATGAAAAGCATAATAAAAAGATTGCGACCAACAGATGAACAGCAATCGACTGCAGGCAAACCATTTAGAAAACAATTAGAAGGCCAACCAATGGATACTAATCAAGATACTACTGAAGGCCAGCCAACAGTAGAGCCATCACAGACCAGTCCTGATTTTGAAGATGATATCAAAGGTAAGCTTAAAACGAAAAAACCAGCCGAATATGAAGGGAATGTAAAGAATGTAGAAAATGATGACCCGTTACCAAAAAGACAACCGAAAAGGTCAGCACAAAGTAAACAGTTTAATAGTGAACAATGGTTGGCATCTGAAACGCCAGCAGAAGCCAACTCTGGCCGTGAAAATGTGCGCCAAATTGGCGGCTCTAATGCTAAGCCAAATAAGGCAAATAAGATCACTTCCACATATTATATATCTCCAGAAGATTCTCGAGTAAATGCCAAACCAAAGAGAAAACCAAAGAAAACTCAAACTGTTATTTCATACGAGTCTGAAGACGAGTCGAGGACTGATTCACCGAAAGAAAGGGCAACAAAGATGAAAGCGAAACAAACAAGACTTGAAAAGCATTACGATTCGAGTGATAGCACAACACCTCAATCAGACAGTATTAAAAAAGAGATTATTCCAAACAAGAAAAAATTAAGTTTTTCGAAATCAAAGCCATCGAAGAAATCAAAGACAACAAAGCCATCAAAGTCTCGAAAGAATAGTAGATATATTGCGCCGAAAAGAGAGACCGATTCTTCCAGTGATAACAATGATTACGAATACGACCACAAATTCGCAATCAGTGATTATGTGGAGCCGCGCTATAAGGAAGAGGCTAAGATAGTGGACTTGGATGAGGACTTCTCGCGAGTCATGGCGTCTCACTTCACCGCCTCTCCACGCAAAGCGCACTATAAGAAGTCCGAAAAGGTGGACGAATGTGTTGATTATGATGAGTAGTATTTCGAACTATAATTAGATTTTTTTTGGTCAAACTTTTATTTCGTATAAACAATTGTTTAAATAAATAAATCATTTGGGTTTAAGTAAATTTACTCGTATTATACTTACTGTAAAAACCCGTATTTTCACGAATATAATTCTAATTAAGCCCTTATTGATTAGTTGACTGTATGTTAATAACAGAGCGTTATTTTGACCGACGTGTAACATAAGTTTAGACTGTAAATTTAAACCAGCTATTTCTTTATACAGACTTATATCGTCTATATCTTAATTTTCACTATTAACAACAAAATCATTTTTTAAAATTTGAAATTGATTTTTATTGAAACATTTTAGGCATTGGGTGTTATTTATGTTTCAAATAAATATTAGAAACCATTTATAACAACATTAAACGTGATAAAATTTATAAAATAAAATTAGCTTAATAATTATTAGCTTTAAATAAAATAATTATTGATACGATTAAAATTTTTAATACATGAGACATTCAATTCTCAAACTTTTAAAAAATAAATATTACCATTAAGTAATTTTCATTACAATTATTAAGAATTTTATTTCTGTTGTGTTTTGCTCTCATATCTTAATCAAAAGAGCCAAATATTATAAAGACCCGAATGAACAGAATTGAGCGCTCTTTAATTATCACACTTTATGTAAAACATTTAATGACAATTTTCTAACTTTGAATTTCAATTTGATGTCTAAATTGAGATGTCTTAAGTTAACTATTAAGTTTTAAGCGCAATTGGCTTAATAACCATAAACGAAGAGAATTTACTTTAATTAGTTCAACTACAATTGGATTCACGCTAATTATGTTTTAAATATATATATATCTTAAACTCTCTATAACGCGAGAAAGTAATGAATAAGAGTCAGTCATAGCCAACCAGGTGTTCAATTAATACGAGTTTTATTAATCAAAATTATGCAATACGTGTTTGAATGTTAGTCAAAATGAAAAAGCGATCGCAAGCCAGCGATGTGTCTGCTATTATAGTAATCTTGTTGGCGACACACGTTGTGAACAGTTGGGCGCTATATCTGCCACTTCTGGCGCCGCCGGGAATCGGCGAACGCGGTATGGGAACCACTCTCAACATACTGCAGAAGTATCCCGATTTGGAGTGCGAGCCAGAAAGGCCTGCCGACCGGCCGGTGCTGTCGGTGGAGGCGGGCATCAATCGGAGGATACTTCCCAAGTGTCCGCCCGGAAACAGCAAACCAGTCATCGCCAAAGTGGCGCAGAACATCACTCTCAAGGCGGGCCAAACCATTACCATCGAAGTGGCGTACGGAGGCTTTCCTGAGCCCAGCATCGAGTACTTTAAAGATGGCAGCAAAGTATACCCAAGCGATCGCATAAAACTGCTCAAGAAATTGGAGATAACGAACGCTTCGCGAGCGGCGGACAAAGGCGTGTACACAGCGATTGTCACTAACTCTGAAGGTGAGCCCACTCTCATTGCAATTGTTGCCATCACTTCAGTCCAATTAAAGGCAGCGACAAACTGGCCGTTTGGGTGGAGGTGTTGGACCGGCCGTCGCCGCCGATCGGCCCCATCGACACGAGCGACATCACGCAGAACACCGTTCACCTAAATTGGACCCAACCGAAGGACAGCGGCGGTGTAGTCATATCGAGATATGTGGTCGAGAAATGGAGTCCCGATAACCAGACGTGGACTTTCGTGCTCAACTCCACCAAAACCGGCAAAGTTATCGGCAATTTAGTGCCCGCCAGTCGATACAAATTTCGAGTGTCGGCCGCCAACAAGTACGGCGTGTCCGACCCGATCGAGTCGAGTCCGTTCGTGGCGATGGGTCGGCCATCGCCGGCCAGAAGCGCCAAATTCACGCCAAACAGGAACTCGGTGGAGGTGTGGTGGGAGACACCGAAACGGGACAACGGGTCGCCCATCACGGGCTATGTTGTGGAGCGCAGACAACTGCCTGACGGCGCGTGGAAACTGTTTGACACCACTTTGGGTGAAACGCGGTTAACGAAGGACACCAACGATGGCAACAATGAGTATCAGTATCGAGTCTTAGCGGTCAACGACGCCGGTCTTAGCGATCCGTCAAAGGTATGCACTCTTATTGACCATTCGTGTCGAACTAACACAAGCTATTCATGCATTGAATCAAACTTATTGAGCATTTTTGTTACGTCTATAAACTTTCAAATAATTAATACAAAATCAATGATTGTTATCGTTTTAAATATAATGTTAAGCTTTATATAAAGCTTGAAGTTTAAAGCTCTACACCTGTGACTTGCGTTTAATGCTAATCGTTTCATATCTAATTTAGTTTTCATTGATTACACTTCATTAAGCAATCACTAAACACCAAACTTAACGCTTGACAAGTATGAGCTCACGTGTGAACTGATTTGAGATTTGAGATTTCAATTTTATAATTATAGACACATAAAGTTTGTTTCGATAGAATGAGAAACATTAGAAACAATTAGATGTTACTTACGTTTGATAACTATAGAAGGCATGCCATCACTAATGAGTGTCACAGTTGGTCGCGTTCGCCGATCGGCTCAGTCGCTGACCAACTATTCATGACTCGCAACACACGCACACTAATTCATTCAAATGTCATTCATTAACTTAATCTTACACTTCAGACAAATGTTAGCCAAATAACGATAAACTAATTTTAATTAATTAAATAAATTGAATATCATTATAATAAGTACGACTCGATTAGTAAAGCAATTGAGAGACACATAGTTAGAGGAGTGATGGCAGTCATCACTAGTAGTGAACTCATTCAACACTAATGAATAAGCAGAACAATGAGTAATGACGTAACTATTCATGTCAAACACAGTGCAGTCCACTCTCTTTACAATCACACCTATACAGCCATCTTTCCTTTACAATCAACAAATTTAATTTTTAATTTTCAAAAAATTTTAATACACACATAACCAGATATCCGTTATAATCAATACCGCTTTATGATCAACACATTCCGAAATACAATTGAGTTGATTATAATGGCAGTCGACTGTAAAAATTAAATTAGAGTTGCAATTATAGAGATTGAATGGGTTAGGGTTGGGTTGGGGTTGGGGTTGGGGTCGACGGTCGACCCGATCGTCACTATAAATAAATGACATATAAAATGCAATTTATTAAAACGATTTTAATTCGTCAATCAATAGTTAGCTGAGTTACAAGTGCCACAAATAGCGGCCTTCATAGACAAGTCCAGCCTTCACAACATCACCGCCAATGTGTCCGATAAGGTGTGGTTCGAGGTGTCGGTCGGAGGCCAACCCGAACCGGAGTTCCAGTGGCGACACAACGGACGCGCCATATATGAGCAAATGGACAAAATCAATATCACCGCCACTGACAACCGGACCGCTCTGTTCATACCAGTGGTGGACACCAGCCATAGAGGCAATTACACGGTTGTGGTGAACAACAGTGTGGGCGCAGACGAGGCCACTGTCCAGCTCGACGTACAGCAACCGGTATGAGACCAGCGAACGTACATTCGGCAAATTTGATTGCCGTTCATTGTGTTCATTCATAATAATTCATATGCTTTATGGCTGTATGGCTAGTGTTAGCTAAACGCTAAAAACATAAACAATTCGTAATCTTTTAGCTTTAGCTGTCCATAAGTTTTTTAGCTTTTTAGCCTCAGAGCTAAAATAAACTTTAGCTTTTGCTTTAGCCCTTATAAAATTTGTTATCTGTTAGCGTTAGCTTTAGCTCAGCTAAAGGTTAACTACAGATAACTACCTAACCCTACGTTTAGAATTCTTAACAATTAGTTTGCATTTCTTTAGAGCGCAGGCATTCGAGCATTTGTAGACAATTCATCGCTTAACGACGTGTACGTACACGTCGGAGACAACGCCACCTTTACGGCCGTATTTGGCGGCACACCAGAGGTCACATTTGACTGGAAACACAACGGAAGCCCAATCGCTGACCAATCGATTCGCGTGTCGAGCGATGGCAATAAGAGCACACTCTTTATCGGATCGGTTCGCGAGAGCGACGCCGGTAACTACACGTTATCGGTCACCAATAAAGCGGGTACGGAAGAGGTGAGCGCTTCGCTCGTTCTGCTGCCGCTCGTGCCGCCGGCCAACGGTCCCATAGTGGTGGTCAACTCGACCGGCGATTCCATTCGCATCGCGTGGTCGCCGTCCAACGATAGCTCGCCCGTCGAGTATCTAGTTTTGCGACAAAACCAGACTTCGGGCGAGTACGAGATGGTCGGCTTGACTGCGGACACGCAGATCAATGTGGACGACTTGGGCGGCAAAAACGAGACGCGCGTTCGAGTGCTGGTGGTCTCGCCGAACGGCGTGTCCGCTCCGCTCGAGGCAAACATAGCCACACCGTCGCCAAAGCTTTTGCCACCCGAAGCACCGCTTTTAGTGAAGACCAGCAATGATTCAATCAGTTTGAAGTGGAATCCACCGAATAACACATCTGCACAACCAGTGACCTATAAAGTATGATCGATACCAATCGATACCAAACAATTATTAACATTATTATTATTATTATTATTATTTAAAGGTTGAAAAATTTAATCCCGACTCGAATAGTTGGGAACCGGTCGGCAATACAACTGCGAACCAGGTTTCGATAAGCAATTTAAAGCCGAACACGGCATACAAATTTCGAATTAAAACTATCGACTCCTTCAACGAATCCGAACCTCTCGTATCGCCATATATAACCACTGATATAAGTAGACCCGAAACTCCGAGCGGTCCACTCCTAGTGACTGACATTAGCGGCAATCAGGTGTGACAACGGTTTTGCTTGAATTGATTTGATGTGAATGTGAATGCATTTCAGGCCACCTTATCGTGGAATGCGTCCAAACCTGATGACGGAAGACCTGTCAACGAATATTTAGTTGAAAAGCAACAGCAAAATCAAACCGATTGGCAGCCAATCGGCACTACGAGGCAAACCAAGAGTCGAGTGTCGAACTTAGAGCCTACCAAATCGTACCGATTTAGAGTGAAAGCTATCAACGATGGCGGCCAATCGGAACCGCTCGTGTCCGACTTGATTCGAGTCGGACCAACACTACCCGAACAGCCTGAGGGACCTCTAACGGCCAGCGATGTGCGCGCCGATGGCCTCACACTGGTCTGGAGGCCACCCAAAAATGATGGCGGAGATAGTGTTTGGTACAGAGTGGACAAACTGGACGAGAATAACACGTGGAAAACTGTTGGCGAATCGCCGGTCACTAAGATTTTGCTGACAAACCTCACATCAGGACTGCCCGTCAAGTATAGAGTGGTTGCCGTCAACCGAGTCGGACCATCGCTACCGCTGACAGGCGAAGATGCGTTCACCGCCAGGAGTGCGCCCGACGCGCCATCCAAGCCAACGGTGACCGCATTCGACGCCACCGGCGCTGACCTGTCGTGGACGGCGCCCAACGATAACGGAGCTAAAGTGACTCACTATCTCATCGAAGTGATGGACAAGAGTGGCGAGAATGGCGTGAATGCGCCCAAACGGCGAAAGAGAGAAACAGGTAAATGCAATTAAATGAGCAAATTTGCGCTTTCTTTACAATTAATTCTAATCACAAATCTATTCATCATTTTCCAGCAGAATCGCCGCAATCAATAGCGAATCCAATCAATACCGGCAGCGATCAAACCAAATTCAAAGTGAAACCATTAATAGCTGGCAAATCATATCAATTTAGGGTACGGGCAGTGAACTCAGTCGGCATTAGCCTACCGAGTCTATGGTCTGATGCGATAACATTGCCCTCCAAAGGCATTGAGCCGAAGATAGAGGCAATTCCTAACTCGTATATCGTTAAGGAAGGCCAACCAATTAGTCTGACAATTGCAGTCACTGGTCAGCCGACGCCTCAAATCAATATCCGAAAGCTGGACTCAGGCGTTGCGCTCACCTCTAATGTAAGCCTCGGCAAAGTTACGTTGAGTTCGCCGCAAATCACGGCCTCACACGCTGGCAAATACTCCATCTCTGCCTCCAACGCGATCGGCGTCGACGAGAGAGTGTTCGACATTATAGTGACCAAGCAGTCGACAGTGCCGTCCGTTCCCGTCGGTAGTATATTCTTAACAGATTGTTAATACCACAATGGCTAACACGATAATTATGAAATCAGGGCCTCTGGTGGTGGAGGCGATTACGCATAACTCGCTCGTACTTCGATGGGACGCTCCCTGTGCTGACGGCGGAGAGCCGGTCACTGAATATTCAGTCGAAAAATTAGATTATAGTAATAGTGATAGTAATGAGTGGCAATTAATTGGCAGAACAGCCGACAGACAAGTAAAGCTCACTCGTTTGGCGCCGCACATGAAGTATAAATTTAGAGTGAGTGCCATCAATTTAATTGGCCATTCATTACAGCTCGAGACCAGCACTTGGATTGAGTTGCCTCCAGAGAGAGTGTCGCCTCTAATAGATCGCTCCAAAGTGAAGGACATGGAAGTGCGAGTCGGCGATGACTTCAATATAGTGATCGAAGTGAGCGCTCATCCCGTGCCCCACTTTTCTTGGCTCGTCAACCAAACACAATTGACTTCACAAGTGTGCGACAGATATCACATCGACGGCGGAGTGCTCTCTATAAAGAGAGCCCAGCGTTCGGATAGCGGTCTCTATGAGGCGATCGCCGAGAACGCGGCCGGAAGTGATGCCGTTTCCATTCGCCTCCAAGTGATTGACATTCCTTCGTGTCCGAGAGGTAGCACTCCATTCATGCGTCCATTCGTGACATTTCACTCCTTCTAATCATATTTCAGGCGTTCTCAACGCATCTCAAGTGCACGCAAATCAAGTGCTGCTCAAATGGTTGGCCAGCGCTGACACCGGCAGTCATTCGGCTCAGTATTTAGTGGAGGCTCGCGAGTCCACACTCAACGAGTGGAGAGCTGTTGGCAAAACGCCTGCCACCGAATACGTGATCGATTTGGACGAAGGCCTGTCATATCTGTTTCGAGTGTACGCCATCAACGAAGTGGGAAAATCACAGGCACTCGAAAGTATACAACCATTTCTGGTGCTGTACACGCCGACCACCACATCCGGCGACGGCATCGACATCCACATCCACCTCAACGACGACGACGGCGACGATCTGCGCGACTTGTTGTTCATGAATAAGATGCCCAAACCGGTCGAAGAGCACGAGAATTGAGAATATAGTCATTCACAATATAGTCTCATTTTATAATAAGACGCTTATGAGACTGTATTGTGAATGAATGTATTCGTCAATATTTAATAACACAATAATACATAATCTTATAATGACTGTGAATGCAAATTGTGTTCACTTCTAACTCAGTGTTTGTTTGAACTCAAATGTTTCAACTGTTTGATGGCATAACATTTTTATTATAAAAAAAGACAAGTAAAATTCAATTCACTCATCAAATCAATCAAACAGATGATTGTTTAATATGGTTGACATGATATGGTCAACGATTCTTAGATTAAATATTTTTTTTGTTGAAACACAAATAATTCGCTTTATATTTTTTACATATCATTAAAAAATATAATTATAAAAATTAACTACATATAAATATTATGGGATGCGATGATTGGCGGCATCATATCATAAATTGATTGTATCACTATCTTTATCTCAATCTCTGATCGATAGTCATTCTTTGGTCGATCATCAATATAGACCTCAAATTCAGGAAAATCCTTATTCTTTTATTAGAGGCTGCAAAATGCGAAATAGATGTATATAATCATAATTTAGATCAAATGAAGGTTTTTAACTATCATTTAAATCTCCTGAAATCCTGAATATTGGTTAAAATCCTGAATTTTGAAATTTAAACGAAAAAACTATTTTTATTTCTATTTTGTTATATTTAATATTTTGTGTATATACTAATTGTTAAACTATACACTATCCTTTGATATTTGCCGTTATTGAACACAAATTTGTTTGTGTTCAAACTAAAAAATTTGTCTCTTAAAGTCATTTATTTGGATTAAGAACAATGTTTACGCCATTTGTTAAGTGTGACGTATTTTTCACAATTTAAAGATATTTTAACTGATTAAAGATCCAATCTTTTAGAATGCAATATAGAAAAATATTTTTTTTTTATAAAATATAATAATTTTGATTAAAATATAATTTTATAATTTTAAAATGTTTATTACACTAAGTCCTGAATAAATCGTGGAAATTCCTGAATTATCACTTTAATTCCTTTTCCTTTCCTGAATTTGAGGTCTGTAATCATCAATATAGTTGTATAACTATAATATTTTACTTTTAACCTTAACTGCACAGTTTAAAACTTGCATTTAATTTTAGCTTAATGTCTGTAAAAAAAATATTAAATAAAAATATAACATATATTCTATTATGGCTATTATTAAGAAAACTTTCTATTATAATAAATTTAATTTAGTTATTAATAAAATACGATATAATTACACACATATTTTTAATAGCTTTCAATTACCGGCTTCTTTTACATTAGTTTAAAAGATTGAAGTTGAAAACAATGCATAAAATTAATTTATTAAAATACTTTCTGTTTTAATAAATTATAAATTTTGATAAATAATTTTTGATATCAATAGATAAACACTACTATTAGCATATCAAGTAAAACAGTTGATTAAAGAAAACGTTGAATAATAAATACTCTCTTAGCCTTCATTTTTTGTTATCATGAGTATTATATTATATAACAGATAAAAAACACCGTTTTCAATGTGTTAACATTACTTAGTTTCGAGTAATAACTGCTAACATAATTTGACATTAAATGCATTTAATGTCATGTAATAGCATAGATCGCCACAACAGACATCATAATTATTTGCTTCAATTCAATTTTGCTAAAACGCCACTTAACGCTGAATAATACGATGGCTTCAAACAACTGCATACACCGAAACTCGATCGACATGAGGCATAACTATTTCAATCGTCTCAAGGAGTTGTCAAACGAGAAGAACAACTCGTTCACAGACGTCGAACTAATTCCTGTCGACGCCGACGGAGCGCCGATCCAGTCCAACAAATTTCTGTTGGCCTCGCAGAGCGAGTATTTCAGGCGCTTATTCGTCGGCGGCGACCATAACGCGACCAATCGTGTGCGCCTCAATCACCGCAAAGACATACCGATCGAGATCTTCGAGCGCCTCCACGACTACGTGTTCACCGCTAAGCTGAAAGTGGCCCAACTCTCCGAACGCGAAACGTTCCACATGTTCGAGTTGGCCAATCATTATTTGTTTGGCGATATCATCGAAATGATGGCCAACAAAATCGGTCACAGCGTAAGCGCCGAGAACTGCTGGAGTGTGCTGTCGATGGCCATCGAGTTTGATAACAACTGCTTGATTGACAGGTGTGCGCAGTTTATCACTCGAGAGATTCACGACGAAGAGACCATTAAAAGCAATTTAATCAGATTAGACAAAAATACTTTTGTCCGTTTGTTAAAGAGGGACACCTTTTATTTCGCTGACGAGTTAAGAGTGGTTTGTCTGGTGAAGCAATTTTTAGAATTTCACAAAGAATTAGATGACAAGTCAGATGTGGTGTCCGTAATACGATTGCCGTTATTGTTAGCCAAAGATAAGAAACTGGTACTCGAATCAAATCTGAAACATTTGCTTGATTTGCGATTATTAGATGAGAAAATTCATTATCGTTCACTTCATCCAATCGAACCACTGGTGGAAAATAGCGAACACTTCAAAAATGATGAGGTCGTGGGTGTAGACCCTGACGGCCATCACATTCCAGTTCAGGAGGCTATTGACAACAATTATTCAATAGTTGTCGTGGTTGTTATCGATGAAATATATAGCATCAACAATATTAGCTTTCAGTTCAGAGAAGAGGCGGAATATTATTATAGGATAGAAGTATCAGCCGATAAGCAGGAGTGGACAACGATTGTCGATTACGGCCGATTCAGATGTCACGGCAAACAGCAAATCTGGTTCCGCGCCATACCTGTCAAGTAAAGCGCATTTTCTTGTTTATTACGGAAATAGAAATTTAAAATACTTATTAAAAGCTATGCAATTGATAGGTATATCAAAATGATCGGCACTAACATAGTCAGGCCTCGAAACTCAATCGAAACAACTCAGTCCTCGAGTTCGCTCGTATTTCTAAACGTCGAAGATTTTCAAGTATTTTTGGACCCAAAGCCGAAAACAATGTCGGCGAACATCGATAATCTCGGCAACTCTTACCTCATTCCGGACACCGATGTGGCACATCTGGCCAAAGGTCAGGGCAAACAACACAATAATAGCGTCAATAACGTGCTGCTCAAAGAGAAGTACTTCCATCCGTACCGCTTCGATATGGACCGTCCGGACCCCACCAAACACTACGCTCTTCATTTGCCACAACCGGTGCTGCTCTCGACACTCAAATTTTTGCTGTACGACAAAAAGAATAATACAGATGAGATCAGACAATACAGCTATAGAGTAGAGCTATCCGTAGATAATCAAGACTGGAAAACAGTTAAGGAGAACTCGAATAAACAGAGCTGGCAGTCGATCGAGTTTCGCGAAACGTTAACGCAATTCATTCGTATTATACCGGTAGGTATCGTCAGTTATAACAGGAGAAAAATTTTCGCTATCGTTCACTTTGAAGCTCCAAATTGCAGTCCCGAATCGTTTTGATTATTTTTAAAGATAATAATGAATAATTTAAATGTTTTTTTTAATTTACTGTAAACGCATAAATTTAGCTAAGAAAGTGAAAGTAGACGCACAATTCTTATCTAAAATGGTTTATTTAATGCTTTTCTAATATACACGTCAATGTTTATACAAACGTCATATAATGTAGACGTGACTGTTTTGTAAATCATTCAAATTAATGTGTGTTATGTAAGAAAGATATTTATTTCTTTTTTATATTTATATGAGACATTAAAATTCCAAAATAGCTAATCTCAAGTTAGTTATAAAAGAAAATATATATAATCAAAACTAAACTTCAGGAAAACTTGATAAAAGATCAATCATTGGCATGAGAAACGATTTGGTTCTTCGCTGATTTTTCCTCTTCTTGGGCACGTCTCCCAATTGATCGCATTTGTCCGAATCGCTTGTGTACTCACCGCACACTAAATTGATGGCGTCCGCCATTATTGAGCGAAGAAAGTGTTGGATAATTTCCAATTTGTTGTGATCGCAGCCCTTCACTCGAATGCCTTTATTGTATAAGCATTCGAGCATGTCTTCTAAACCGCTATTAAATGTGATAATAAATTTTTAGATTATTAACAAAATCAATATCAAATAGTCATACAGAGTATATGGGCGTGAAGTAAACTTTGAAAAAATAAAATAAAATTAAAAACTATTTAAGGTCAACTTATAAATTTTATCATTTTTTAAGTAAACAAATTGGCAGAATATCTGCAATAAATTATATTTAAAGCTGATTTATATTTCTATTAATAAAATAAATGCACACAAATTAAAAATACCTATTATTTTTTTAATTACCTAATTCGAGGAAATTATTACTAAGCTATTAATGTAAAATGCAATTATCAAACACCCACCAGCACGCCCACGGTATCTTAATCTTGTCGTCAACGTTTTTGGCCGCTAATATAAGATCGATGTATTTGGTGTAGCATTTATTAAACTGAGCGTTGGCCTTATTGGCGCACGGCGTGGCGCCCAATAGCTCGTCCAGTCTTTTTGAATCCTTTTTGCACAACAGGTTGATGTTGTTCTTCACCGCGTATATCATAATACTGGTGATCTGTTTGGGCAGATCTTTCATGCATCGTCTCTTGAAACTCTCGATCTGTTTCACTAATATACTTGATTCGCTTAAAGAAACAAATTAAACCATAAAATTAATGAAAATAT